>JBAPLH010001887.1:0-95699 GCA_037897445.1 Ceriops zippeliana | reverse complement strand
CACATTACTATGAAAAGTAAACTGAGATGAATGAGCACGTTTGGTGATGAAACTAAACTCATTTAGATTTTTAATAGTACATCAACAAGTTTTTTTTAATTAATATACTGTATAATTTAGTCAGAGATATTAATCTCATGATCATGCCGTCAAAAAGTGTGCTTGGGGCAAAAAGACAAGTCATCTAAACTAGAAATGTTCGGAGGGAGACAAATGATAATTTCATCATCATTGGAAGAAAAATAGTGCTTGTAACAAGAAAAGGAGCCTAATTGGCATGAGAAAAATGAAAAGCATCATTATTTAGGAAATAATCCTCTTCACATTAGTATGAAATATAAATTATGATGAATGACTCCTTTGGCAGATGGAACTAAACACATTTAGATTTGCAAAGGTGTGTCGCCATGTCTGTTTTAATTAAAATACTATGTAATTTAGTCATAAATGTTAATCTCATGATCATTGTGTCCAAAAGTGTGTTTGGAACCAAAAGGTGAATCTTCTAAAACCAAAAATGTTCTGATGGATTCTGTATTTTAAAATTCAACCAATTAACATCAATAAGAAACCCTCGTCAAGATCATGGAACACAGTGTTTGTTATTTTTGAACAAATTGTATAGATATGGACATTTTTTTCTTGAGGAATATAGTTGTTCATATGGACACAAAAGATAATTTCGTAGTCATTGCAAGAAAAATAATGCTTATAACAACAAAAGGAGCATGATTGGCATGTTGGGAATAGAGAGCATTAATATTTAGGAAATAAACCACTTCACATTACTAGGAAAAGCAAACAGAGATGAATGAGTTTGTTTGGTGATGAAACTAAACACATTGAGATTTCCAATAGTGCATCGACATGTTTTTTTTAATTAATATACTATGCAATTTAGTCACAGATGTTAATCTCATGATCATTGAGTCAAAAAGTGCGCTTGGGGCCAAAATACAAGTCATCTAAACTTGAAATGTTCGGAGGGAGACAAATAATAATTTCATCATGATTGGACGAAAAATAGTGCTCGTAACAAGAAAAGGAGCATAATTGGCATGAGAAAAATGAAAAGCATCATTATTTAGGAAATAATCCTCTTCACATTAGTACGAAATATAAATTATGATGAATGACTCCTTTGGCTGATGGAACTAAACACATTTAGATTTGCAAAAGTGCATCGCCATGTCTGTTTTAATTAATATACTATGTAATTTAGTCATAAATATTAATTTCATGATCATTGTGTCAAAAAGTGTGTTTGGAACCACAAGGTGAATCTTCCAAAACCAGAAATGTTCTGAGGGATTCTTTATTTTGGAATTCTACCAATTGACATCAATAAGAAACCCTCATCAAGGTCATGGAACACAGTGTTTGTTCTTTTTGAACAAATTGTATTGATATGGACATGTTTTTCTTGATGAATATAGTTGTTAATATGGACACAAAAGACAATTTCATAGTCATTGCAAGAAAAATAATGCTTATAACAAGAAAAGGAGTCTGATTGGCATGTTCAGAATAGAGAGCATTATTATTTAGGAAATAAACCACTTCACATTACTACCAAGAGCAAACTGAGATGAATGAGTTCGTTTTGTGATGAAACTAAACACATTTAGATTTTTAATAGTGCATCGACAAGTTTTTTTTAATTAATATACTATGTAATATAGTCACAAATGTGCGCTTGGTGCCAAAAGACAAGTCATCTAAACTAGAAATGTTCGGAGGGAGACAAATGATAATTTCATCATCATTCGAAGAAAATAGTGCTTCTAACAAGAAAAGGAGCCTATTTGCCATGAGAAAAATGAAAAGCATTATTATTTAGGAAATAATCCTCTTCACATTAGTACGAAATATAAATTATGATGAATGACTCCATTGGTTGATGGAACTAAACACATTTAGATTTGCAAAAGTGCGTTGCCAAGTCTGTTTTAATTAATATACTATGCAATTTAGTCATAAATGTTAATCATGATCATTGTGTCAAAAAGTGTGTTTAGAACCAAAAGGTGAATCTTCCAAAACCAGAAATGTTCTGAGGGATTCTTTATTTTGGAATTCTACCAATTAACATCAAAAGAAACCCTCATCAAGATCATGGAACACAGTGTTTGTTATTTTTTAACAAATTGTATAGATATGGACATTTTCTTCTTGATGAATATAGTTGTTAATATGGATACAAAAGATAATTTCATAGTCATTGCAAGAAAAATAGTGCTTGTAACAACAAAAGGAGCATGATTGGCATGTTGGGAATAGAGAGAATTATTATTTAGGAAATAAACCACTTCACACTACTACGAAAAGCAAACTGAGATGAATGAGTGTGTTTGGTAATGAAACTAAACACATTTAGATTTTCAATAGTGCAACAACATGTTTTTTTTAATTAATATACTATGCAATTTAGTCACAGAAGTTAATCTCAAGATCATTGCGTCAAAAAGTGTGCTTTGGACCAAAAGACAAGTCATCTAAACTAGAAATGTTCGGAGGGACACAAATGATAATTTCAGAATCATCGGAAGAAAAATAGTGCTTGTAACAACAAAATGACCCTAATTGGCATGAAATGAATGGAAAGTATCATTATTTAGGAAATAAACCTCTTCAGATTAGTACAAAATATAAATTATGATGAATGACTCCTTTGGCTGATGGAACTAAACACATTTAGATTTGCAAATGTGTGTCGCCATGTCTATTTTAATTAATATACTATGTAATTTAGTCATAAATGTTAATCTCATGATCATTGTGTCAAAAAGTGTGTTTGGAACTAAAAGGTGAATATTCCAAAACCAGAAATGTTCTGATGGATTCTGTATTTTGGAATTCAACCAATTAACATCAATAAGAAACCCTCATCAAGATCATGGAACACAGTGTTTGTTATTTTTGAACGAATTGTTTAGATAGGGCCATTTTTTTCTTGATGAATATAGTTGTTAATATGGACACAAAAGATAATTTCATAGTCATTGCAAGAAAAATAGCGCTTATAACAACAAAAGGAGCGTGATTGGCATGAAGGGAATAAAGAGCATTATTATTGAGGAAATAAACCACTTCACATTACTATAAAAAGCAAACTGAGATCAATGAGTACGTGTGGTGATGAAACTAAACACATTTAGATTTTTTATAGTGCTTCGACATGTTTTCTTTTAATTAATATACTATGTAATTTAGTCACAGATGTTAATCTCATGATCATTGCCTCAAAAAGTGTGCTTGGGACCAAAAGACAAGTCATCTAAACTAGAAATGTTCGGAGGGAGACAAATGATAATTTCATAATCATCGGAAGAAAAATAGTGCATGTAAAAAGAAAAGGAGCCTAATTGGCATGAGAAAAATGAAAAGCATCATTATTTAGGAAATTATTCTCATCACATTAGTACGAAATATAAATTATGATGAATGACTCCTTTGGCTGATGGAACTAAACACATTTAGATTTGCAAAAGTGCGTCCCCATGTCTATTTTAATTAATATACTATGTAATTTAGTCATAAATGTTAATCTCATGATCATTGTGTCAAAAAGTGTGTTTTGAACCAAAATGTGAATATTCCAAAACTAGAAATGTTCTGATGGATTCTGTATTTTAGAATTCAACAAATTAACATCAATAAGAAACCCTCATCAAGATCATGGAACACAGTGTTTGTTATTTGAACAAATTGTATAGATATGGACATCTTTTTCTTGATGAATATAGTTGTTAATATGGACACAAAAAATAATTTCATAGTCATTCCAATAAAAATAGTGCTTATAAGAACAAAAGACCCTGATTGGCATGTTGGCAATAGAGAGCATTATTATTTAGGAAAGAAACCACTTCACATTACTACGATGAGCAAACTGAGACGAATGAGTTCTTTTGGTGATGAAATTAAACACATTTAGATTTTCAATAGAGCATCGACATGTTTTTTTTAATTAATATACTATGTAATTTAGTCACAGATGTTAATCTCATGATCATTGCATCAAAAAGTGAACGTGAGGCCAAAAGACAAGTCATCTAAACTAGAAATGTTCGGAGGGAGACAAATGATAATTTCATCATCATAGGAAGAAAAATAGTGCTTGTGACAAGAAAGGGAGCCGAATTGGCATGAGAAAAAAGAAAAGCATCATTATTTAGGAAATAATCCTCTTCACATTAGTACGAAATATAAATTATGATGAATGACTCCTTTGGCTGATGGAACTAAACACATTTAGATTTGCAAAAGTGCTTCGCAATGTCTGTTTTACTTAATATACTATGTAATTTAGTCATAAATGTTAATCTCATGATCATTGTGTCAAAAAGTGTGTTTTGAACCAAAATGTGAATATTCCAAAACTAGAAATGTTCTGATGGATTCTGTATTTTAGAATTCAACAAATTAACATCAATAAGAAACCCTCATCAAGATCATGGAACACAGTGTTTGTTATTTTTGAACGAATTGTTTAGATATGGACATTTTTTTCTCAATGAATATAGTTGTTAATATGGACACAAAAGATAATTTCATAGTCATTGCAAGAAAAATAGTGCTTATAACAACAAAAGGAGCGTGATTGGCATGAAGGGAATAAAGAGCATTATTATTTAGGAAATAAACCACTTGACATTGCTATAAAAAGCAAACTAAGATGAATGAGTTCGTTTGGTGATGAAACTAAACACATTTACATTTTTAATAGTGCATCGACATGTTTTTTTAATTAATATACGATGTAATTTAGTCACAGATGTTAATCTCATGATCATTGTGTCAAAAAGTGCGCTTGGGGCCAAAAGACAAGTCATCTAAACTAGAAATGTTCGGAGGGAGACAAATGATAATTTCATCATCATTGGAAGAAAAATAGTGCTTGTAACTAGAAAAGGAGCCTAATTGGCATGATAAAAATGAAAAGCATCATTATTTAGGAAATAATCCTCTTCACATTAGTACGAAATATAAATTATGATGAATGACTCCTTTGGCTGATGGAAGTAAACACATTTAGATTTGCAAAAGTGCGTCGCCATGTCTGTTTTAATTAATATACTATGTAATTTAGTCATAAATGTTAATCTCATGATCATTGTGTCAAAAAGTGTGTTTGGAACCAAAAGGTGAATCTTCCAAAACCAGAAATGTTCTGAGGGATTTTTTATTTTGGAATTCTACCAATTAAAATCAATAAGAAACCCGAATCAAGATCATGGAACACAGTGTTTGTTATTTTTGAACAAATTATATAGATATGGACATTTTTTTCTTGATGAATATAGTTGTTAATATGGACACAAAAGATAATTTCATAGTCATTGCAAGAAAAATAGTGCTACAAAAGGAGCGTGATTGGCTTGAAGGGAATAGAGAGCACTCTTATTTAGGACATAAACCACTTCACATTACTATGAAAAGCAAACTGAGATGAATGAGTACATTTGGTGATGAAACTAAACACATTTACATTTTTAATAGTGCATCGACATGTTTTTTTTAATTAATATACTATGTAATTTAGTCAGAGATATTAATCTCATGATCATTGCGTCAAAAAGTGCGCTTGGTGCCAAAAGACAAGTCATCTAAACTAGAAAGGTTCAGAGGGAGACAAATGATAATTTCATCATCATTCGAAGAAAATAGTGCTTGTAACAAGAAAAGGAGCCTATTTGCCATGAGAAAAATGAAAAGCATTATTATTTAGGAAATAATCCTCTTCACATTAGTACGAAATATAAATTATGATGAATGACTCCTTTGGTTGATGGAACTAAACACATTTAGATTTGCAAAAGTGCGTCGCCAAGTATGTTTTAATTAATATACTATGCAATTTAGTCATAAATGTTAATCATGATCATTGTGTCAAAAAGTGTGTTTGGAACCAAAAGGTGAATCTTCCAAAACCAGAAATGTTCTGAGGGATTCTTTATTTTGGAATTCTACCAATTAACATCAAAACAAAACCTCATCAAGATCATGGAACACAGTGTTTGTTATTTTTTAACAAATTGCATAGATATGGACATTTTCTTCTTGATGAATATAGTTGTTAATATGGATACAAAAGATAATTTCATAGTCATTGCAAGAAAAATAGTGCTTATAACAACAAAAGGAGCATGATTGGCATGTTGGAAATAGAGAGCATTATTATTTAGGAAATAAACCACTTCACATTACTACGAAAAGCAAACTTAGATGAATGAGTTCGTTTGGTGATGAAACTAAACACATTTAGATTTTCAATAGTGCATCGACATGTTTTTTGAAATTAATATACTATGTAATTTAGTCACAGATGTTAATCTCATGATCATTTCGTCAAAAAGTGTGCATGGGGCCAAAAGACAAGTCATCCAAACTAGAAATGTTTGGAGGGAGACAAATGATCATTTCATCATCATTGGAAGAAAAATAGTGCTTGTAACATGAAAAGGAGCCTAATTGGCATGAGCAAAATGAAACGCATCATTATTTAGGAAATAATCCTCTTCACATTAGTACGAAATATAAACTATGATGAATGACTCCTCCGGCTAATGGAACTAAACACATTTAGATTTGTAAAAGTACGTTGCCATGTCTGTTTTAATTAATATACTATGTAATTTAGTCATAAATGTTAATCTCAAGATCATTGTGTCAAAAAGTGTGTTTGGAACCAACAGGTGAATCTTGCAAAACTAGAAATGTTCTGAGGGATTCTTTATTTTGGAATTCAACCAATTAACATCAATAAAAAACCCTCATCAAGATCATGGCACACAGTGTTTGTTATTTTTGAACAAATTGTATAGATATGGACATTTTTTTCTTGACGAATATAGTTGTTCATATGGACACAAAAGATAATTTCATAGTCATTGCAAGAAAAATAGTGCTTATAACAACAAAAGGAGCATGATTGGCATGTTGGGAATAGAGAGCATTAATATTTAGGAAATAAACCACTTCACATTACTACGAAAAGCAAACTGAGATGAATGAGTTTGTTTGGTGATGAAACTAAACACATTGAGATTTTCAATAGTGCATGAACATGGTTTTTTTAATTAATATACTATACAATTTAGTCACAGATGTTAATCTCTTGATCATTGAGTCAAAAAGTGCGCTTGGGGCCAAAAGACAAGTCATCTAAACTTGAAATGTTCGGAGGGAGACAAATGATAATTTCATCATGATTGGAAGAAAAATAGTGCTTGTAACAAGAAAAGGAGCCTAATTGGCATGAGAAAAATGAAAAGCATCATTAGTTAGGAAATAATCCTCTTCACATTAGTAGGAAATATAAATTATGATGAATGACTCCTTTGGTTGATGGAACTAAACACATTTAGATTTGCAAAAGTGCGTCGCCATGTCTGTTTTAATTAATATACTATGTAATTTAGTCATAAATATTAATCTCATGATCATTGTGTCAAAAAGTGTGTTTGGAACCAAAAGGTGAATCTTCCAAAACCAGAAATGTTCTGAGGTATTCTTTATTTTGGAATTCTACCAATTAACATCAATAAGAAACCCTCATCAAGATCATGGAACACAGTGTTTGTTATTTTTGAACAAATTGTATAGATATGGACATTTTTTTCTTGATGAATATAGTTGTTAATATAGACATAAAAGATAATTTCATAGTCATTTGAAGAAAAATAGTGCTTATAACAACAAAAGGAGCCTGACTGGCATGTTCGGAATAGAGAGCATTATTATTTAGGAAAACAAACCACTTCACATTACTACGAAAAGCAAGCTGAGATGAATGAGTTCGTTTGGTGATGAAACTAAACACATTTACATTTTCAATAGTGCATCGACATGTTTTTTTTTAATTAATATACTATGTAATTTAGTCACAGATATTAATCTCATGATCATTGCGTCAAAAAGTGCGCTTGGGGCCAAAAGACAGGTCATTTAAACCAGAAATGTTCGGAGGGACACAAATGATAATTTCATAATCATCGGAAGAAAAATAGTGCTTGCAACAACAAAAAAAGCCTAATTGGCATGAAATGAATGGAAAGTATCATTGTTTAGGAAATAAACCTCGTCACATTAGTACGAAATATAAATTATGATGAATGACTCCTTTGGCTGATGGAACTAAACTCATTAGATTTGCAAAAGTGTGTCGCCATGTCTGTTTTAATGAATATACTATGTAATTTAGTGATAAATGTTAATCTCATGATCATTGTGTCAAAAAGTGTGTTATAAACCAAAAGTTGAATATTCCAAAACCAAAAATGTTATGAGGGATTCTTTAATTTGGAATTTAACCAATTAACATCAATAAGAAACCCTCATCAAGATCATGGAACACAGTGTTTGTTATTTTTGAACGGATTGTTTTGATATGGACATTTTTTTCTTGATGAATATAGTTGTTAATATGGACACAAAAGATAATTTCATAGTCATTGCAAGAAAAATAGTGCTTATAACAACAAAAGGAGCGTGATTGGCATGAAGGGAATAGGGAGCATTATTATTTAGGAAATAAACCACTTCATATTATTACGAAAAGCAAACTAAGATGAATGCGTACGTTTGGTGATGAAACTAAACACATTGAGATTTTTAATAGTGCATCGACATGTTTTTTCTAATTAATATACTATGTAATTTAGTCAAAGATGTTAATCTCATGATCATTGCGTCAAAAAGTGTGCTCGGGACCAAAAGACAAGTCATCTAAACTAGAAATGTTCGGAGGGAGACAAATGATAATTTCATCATCATTGGAAGAAAAATAGTGGTTGTAACAAGAAAAGGAGCCTAATTGGCATGAGAAAAATGAAAAGCATCATTATTTAGGATATAATCCTCTTCACATGAGTACGAAATATAAATTATGATGAATGACTCATTTGGCTGATGGAATTAAGCACATTTAGATTTGCAAAAGTTCATCGCCATGTCTGTTTTAATAAATATACTATGTAATTTAGTCATAAATGTTAATCTCATGATCATTGTGTCAAAAATTGTGTTTGGAACCAAAAGGTGAATCTTCCAAAACCAGAAATGTTCTGAAGGATTCTTTATTTTGGAATTCTACCAATTAACATCAGTAAGAAACCCTCATCAAGATCATGGAACACAGTGTTTGTTATTTTTGAACAAATTGTATAGATATGGACATTTTTTTCTTGATGAATATAGTTGTTAATATGGACACAAAAGATAATTTCATAGTCATTGCAAGAAAAATAGTGCTTATAACAACAAAAGAGCCCGATTGGCATGTTGGCAATAGAGAGCATTATTATTTAGGAAATAAACCACTTCACATTACTACGACGAGCAAACTGAGATGAATGACTTTGTTTGGTGATGAAATTAAAAACATTTAGATTTTCAATAGAGCATCGACATGTTTTTTTTAATTAATATACTATGTAATTTAGTCACAAATGTTAATCTCATGATCATTGCGTCAAAAAGTGAGCTTGGGGCCGCAGGACAAGTCATCTAAACTAGAAATGTTCGGAGGGAGACAAATGATAATTTCATCATCATAGGAAGAAAAATAATGCTTGTAACAAGAAAAGGAGCCTAATTGGCATGAGAAAAAAGAAAAGCATCATTATTTAGGAAATAATCCTCTTCACATTAGTACGAAATATAAATTATGATGAATGAATCCTTTGGCTGATGGAACTAAACACATTTAGATTTGCAAAAGTGCGTCGCCGTGTTTGTTTTAATTAATATACTATGTAATTTAGTAATAAATGTTAATTTCATGATCATTGTGTCAAAAAGTGTGTTTAGAACCAAAAGGTGAATCTTTGAAAACCAGAAATGTTCTGAAGGATTCTTTATTTTGGAATTGTACCAATTAACATCAATAAGAAACCCTCATCAAGATCATGGAAAACAGTGTTTGTTATTTTTGAACAAATTGTATAGATATGGACATTTTCTTCTTGATGAATATAGTTTTTAATATGGACACAAAAGATAATTTCATAGTCATTGCAAGAAAAATAGTGCTTATAACAACAAAAAAAGCATGATTGGCATGTTGGGAATAGAGAGCATTATTATTTAGGAAATAAACCACTTCACATTACTACAAAAAGCAAACTGAGATGAATGTGTTTGTTTGGTGATGAAACTAAACACATTTAGATTTTCAATAGTGCATCAACATGTTTTTTTTAATTAATATACTATACAATTTAGTCACAAATGTTAATCTCATGATCATTGCATCAAAAAGTGTGCTTTGTACCAAAATACAAGTCATCTAAACTAGAAATGTTCGGAGGGACACAAATGATAATTTCATAATCATCGGAAGAAAAATAGTGCTGGTAACAACAAAATGAGCCTAATTGGCATGAAAAGAATGGAAAGTATCATTATTTAGGAAATAAACCTCTTCAGATTAGTATGAAATATAAATTATGATGAATGACTCCTTTGGCTGATGGAACTAAACACATTTAGATTTGCAAAAGTGCATCGCCATGTCTGTTTTAATTAATATACTATGTAATTTAGTTATAAATGTTAATCTCATGATCAGTGTGTCAAAAAGTGTGTTTGGAACCAAAAGGTCAATATTCCAAAACCAGAAATGGTCTGATGGATTCTGTATTTTGGAATTCAACCAATTAACATCAATAAGAAACCCTCATCAAGATCATGCAACACAGTGTTTGTTATTTTTGAACGAATTGTTTAGATATGGACATTTTTTTCTTGATGAATATAGTTGTTAATATGGACACAAAAGATAATTTCATAGTCATTGCAAGAAAAATAGTACTTATAATAACAAAAGAAGCGTGATTGGCATGAAGGGAATAAAGAGCATTATTATTTAGGAAACAAACCACTTCACATTACTATGAAAAGCAAACTGAGATGAATGAGTACGTTTGGTGATGAAACTAAACACATTGAGATTTTTAATAGTGCATCAACATGTTTTTTCTAATTAATATACTATGTAATTTAGTCACAGATGTTAATCTCATGATCATTGCATCAAAAAGTGTGCTCGGGACCGAAAGACAAGTCATCTAAACTAGAAATGTTCGGAGGGAGACAAATGAAAATTTCATAATCATTGGAAGAAAAATAGTGGTTGTAACAAGAAAAGGATCCTAATTGGCATGAGAAAAATGAAAAGCATCATTATTTAGGATATAATCCTCTTCACATTAGTACGAAATATAATTTGTGATGAATGACTTGTTTGGCTAATGGAATTAAACACATTTAGATTTGCAAAAGTGCATCGCCATGTCTGTTTTAATTAATATACTATGTAATTTAGTCATAAATGTTAATCTCATGATCATTGTGTCAAAATTTGTGTTTGGAACCAAAAGGTGAATCTTCCAAAACTAGAAATGTTCTGAGGGATTCTTTATTTTGGAATTCTACCAATTAACATCAATAAGAAACCCTCATCTAGATCATGGAACATAGTGTTTGTTATTTTTGAGGAAATTGTATAGATATGGACATTTTTTTCTTGATGAATATAGTTGTTAATATGGACACAAAAGATAATTTCATAGTCATTGCTAGAAAAATAGTGCTTATAACAACAAAAGAGCCTGATTGGCATGTTGGCGATAGAGAGCATTATTATTTAGGAAATAAACCACTTCACATTAATACGAAGAGCAAACTGAGATGAATGAGTTCTTTTGGTGATGAAATTAAACACATTTAGATTTTCAATAAAGCATCGACATGTTTTTTTTTTAATTAAAATACTATGTAATTTAGTCACAGATGTTAATCTCATGATCATTGCGTCAAAAAGTGAGCTTGGGGCCAAAAGACAAGTCATCTAAACTAGAAATGTTTGGAGGGAGACAAATGATAATTTCATCATCATAGGAAGAAAAATTGTGCTTGTAACAAGAAAAGGAGCCTAATTGGCATGAGAAAAAAGAAAAGCATCATTGTTTAGGAAATAATCCCCTTCACATTAGTACGAAATATAAATTATGATGAATGACTCCTTTGGCTGATGGAACTAAACACATTTAGATTTGCAAAAGTGCTTCGCGATGTCTGTTTTACTTAATATACTATGTAATTTAGTCATAAATGTTAATCTCATGATCATTGTGTCAAAAAGTGTGTTTGGAACCAAAAGGTGAATATTCCAAAACCAGAAATGTTCTGATGGATTCTTTATTTTGGAATTCAACCAATTAACATCAATAAGAAACCCTCATCAACATCATGGAACACAGTGTTTGTAATTTTTGAACGAATTGTTTAGATATGGATATTTTTTTGTTGAAGAATATATTTGTTAATATGGAAACAAAAGATAATTTCATAGTCAGTGCAAGAAAAATAGTGCTTATAACAACAAAAGGAGCGTGATTGGCATGAAGGGAATAGAGAGCATTATTATTTAGGAAATAAACCACTTCACATTAGTAGGAAAAGCAAACTAAGATGAATGAGTACGTTTGGTGATGAAACTAAAAACATTTAGATTTTTAATAGTGCTTCGACATGTTTTTTTAATTAATATAATATGTAATTTAGTCACAGATGTTAATCTCATGTTCATTGCGACAAAAATTGTGCTTTGGACCAAAAGACAAGTCATCTAAACTAGAAATGTTCAGAGGGAGACAAATAATAATTTCAAAATCATTGGAAGAAAAATAGTGCTTGCAACAAGAAAAGGAGCCTAATTGGCATGAGAAAAATGAAAAGCATTATTATTTAGGAAATAATCCTCTTCACATTAGTACGAAATATAAATTATGATGAATAACTCCTTTGGTTGATGGAACTAAACACATTTAGATTTGCAAAAGTGCGTCGCCAACTCTGTTTTAATTAATATACTATGTAATTTAGTCATAAATGTTCATCTCATGATCATTGTGTCAAAAAGTGTGTTTGGAACCAAAAGGTGAATATTCCAAAACCAGAAATGTTCTGATGGATTCTTTATTTTGGAATTCTACCGATTAACATCAAAAAGAAACCCTCATCAAGATCATGGAACATAGTGTTTGTTATTTTTGAACGAATTGTTTAGATATGGACATTTTGTTCTTGATGAATATAGTTGTTAATATGGACACAAAAGATAATTTCATAGTCATTGCAAGAAAAATAGTGCTTATAACAACAAAAGACCCTGATTGGCATGTTGGCATTAGAGAGCATTATTATTTAGGAAACAAACCACTTCACATTACTACGAAGAGCAAACTGAGATGAATGAGTTCTTTTGGTGATGAAATTAAACATATTTAGATTTTCAATAGAGCATCGACATGTTTTTTTTTAATTAATATACTATGTAATTTAGTCACAGATGTTAATCTCATGATCATTGCGTCAAAAAGTGAGCTTGGGGCCAAAAGACAAGTCATCTAAACTAGAAATATTCGGAGGGAGACAAATGATAATTTCATCATCATTGGAAGAAAAATAGTTCTTGTAACAAGAAAAGGAGCCTAATTGGCATGAGAAAAATGAAAAGCATCATTATTTAGGAAATAATCCTCTTCACATTAGTACGAAATATAAATTATGATGAATGACTCCTTTGGCTGATGGAACTAAACACATTTAGATTTGCAAAAGTGTGTCGCCGTGTCTGTTTTAATTAATATACCATGTAATTTAGTCATAAATGTTAATCTCATGATCATTGTGTCAAAAAGTGTGTTTGGAAACAAAAGGTCAATCTTCCAAAACCAGAAATGTTTTGAAGGATTCTTTATTTTGGAATTCAACCAAGTAACATCAATAAGAAAACCTCATCTAGATCATGGAACACATTGTTTGTTATTTTTGAACGAATTGTTTAGATATGGACATTTTTTTCTTGATGAATATAGTTGTTAATATGGACACAAAAGATAATTTCATAGTCATTGCAAGAAAAATAGTGCTTATAACAACAAAAGGAGCGTGATTGGCATGAAGGGAATAAAGAGCATTATTATTTAGGAAATAAACCACTCCACATTACTATGAAAAGCAAACTGAGATGAATGAGTACGTTTGGTGATGAAACTAACCACATTTAGATTTTTGATAGAGCATCGACATGTTTTTTTTAATTAATATACTATGTAATTTAGTCACAGATGTTAATCTCATGATCATTGCGCCAAAAAGTGTGCTTGGGACCAAAAGAAAAGTCATCTAAACACATTTAGATTTGCAAAAGTGCATCGCCATGTCTGTTTTAATTAATATACTATGTAATTTAGTCATAAATGTTAATCTTATGATCATTTTGTCAAAAAGTATGTTTGGAACCAAAAGGTGAGTCTTCCAAAACCAGAAATGTTCTGAGGGATTCTTTATTTTGGAATTGTATGAATTAACATCAATAAGAAACCCTCATCAAGATCACGGAACACAGTGTTTGTTATTTCTGAACAAATTGTATAGATATGGACATTTTTTCTTGATGAATATAGTTGTTAATATGGACACAAAAGATAATTTCATAGTCATTTGAAGAAAAATAGTGCTTATAACAACAAAAGGAGCCTGATTGGCATGTTCGGAATAGAGAGCATTATTATTTAGGAAAATAAACTACTTCACATTACTACGAAAAGCAAGCTGAGATGAATGAGTTCGTTTGGTGATGAAACTAAACACATTTACATTTTCAATAGTGCATCGACATGTTTTTTTTAATTAATAAACTATGTAATTTAGTCACAGATATTAATCTCATGATCATTGCGTCAAAAAGTGCGCTTGGGGCCAAAAGACAGGTCATTTAAACTAGAAATGTTCGGAGGGACACAAATGATAATTTCATAATCATCGGAAAAAAATAGTGCTTGCAACAACAAAAAAGGCCTAATTGGGATGAAATGAATGGAAAGTATCATTGTTTAGGAAATAAACCTCGTCACATTAGTACGAAATATAAATTATGATGAATGACTCCTTTGGCTGATGGAACTAAACTCATTTAGATTTGCAAAAGTGTGTCGCCATGTCTGTTTTAATGAATATACTATGTAATTTAGTGATAAATGTTAATCTCATGATCATTGTGTCAAAAAGTGTGTTATAAACCAAAAGTTGAATATTCCAAAACCAAAAATGTTATGAAGGATTCTGTAATTTGGAATTCAACCAATTAACATCAATAAGAGACCCTCATCAAGATCATGGAACACAGTGTTTGTTATTTTTGAATGGATTGTTTTGATATGGACATTTTTTTCTTGATGAATATAGTTGTTAATATGGACACAAAAGATAATTTCATAGTCATTGCAAGAAAAATAGTGCTTATAACAACAAAAGGAGCGTGATTGGCATGAAGGGAATAGGGAGCATTATTATTTAGGAAATAAACCACTTCATATTACTACGAAAAGCAAACTAAGATGAATGAGTATGTTTGGTGATGAAACTAAACACATTGAGATTTTTAATAGTGCCATGTTTTTTCTAATTAATATACTATTTAATTTAGTCAAAGATGTTAATCTCATGATCATTGCGTCAAAAAGTGTGCTCGGGACCAAAAGACAAGTCATCTAAACTAGAAATGTTCGGAGGGAGACAAATGATAATTTCATAATCATTGGAAGAAAAATAGTGGTTGTAACAAGAAAAGGAGCCTAATTGGCATGAGAAAAATGAAAAGCATCATTATTTAGGATATAATCCTCTTCACATTAGTACGAAATATAAATTATGATGAATGACTCATTTGGCTGATGGAATTAAACACATTTAGATTTGCAAAAGTGCATCGCCATGTCTGTTTAATAAATATACTATGTAATTTAGTCATAAATGTTAATCTCATGATCATTGTGTCAAAAATTGTGTTTGGAACCAAAAGGTGAATCTTCCAAAACCAAAAATGTTCTTAGGTATTCTTTATTTTGGAATTCTACCAATTAACATCAATAACGAACCCTCATCAAGATCATGGAACACAGTGTTTGTTATTTTTGAACAAATTGTATAGATATGGACTTTTTTTTCTTGATGAATATAGTTGTTAATATGGACACAAAAGATAATTTCATAGTTATTGCAAGAAAAATAGTGCTTATAACAACAAAAGAGCCTGATTGGCATGTTGGCAATAGAGAGCATTATTATTTAGGAAATAAACCACCTCACATTACTACGAAGAGCAAACTGAGATGAATGAGTTCTTTTGGTGATGAAATTAAACACATTTAGATTTTCGATAGAGCATCGACATATTTTTTTTAATTAATATACTATGTAATTTAGTCACAGATGTTAATCTCATGATCATTGCGTCAAAAAGTGAGCTTGGGGCCAAAAGATAAGTCATCTAAACTAGAAATGTTCGGAGGGAGACAAATGATAATTTCATCATCATTGGAAGAAAAATAGTGCTTGTAACAAGAAAAGGAGCCTAATTGGCATGAGAAAAATGAAAAGCATCATTATTTAGGAAATAATCCTCTTCACATTAGTACGAAATATAAATTATGATGAATGACTCCTTTGGCTGATGGAACTAAACACATTTAGATTTGCAAAAGTGTGTCGCCGTGTCTGTTTTAATTAATATACTATGTAATTTAGTCATAAATGTTAATCTCATGATCATTGTATCAAAAAGTGTGTTTGGAAACAAAAGGTGAATCTTCCAAAACCAGAAATGTTCTGAAGGATTCTTTATTTTGGAATTCAACCAAGTAACATCAATAAGAAACCCTCATCATGATCATGGAACACATTGGTTGTTATTTTTGAACGAATTGTTTAGATATGGACATTTTTTTCTTGATGAATATAGTTGTTAATATGGACACAAAAGATCATTTCATAGTCATTGCAAGGAAAATAGTGCCTATAACAACAAAAGGAGCGTGATTGGCATGAAGGGAATAAAGAGCATTATTATTTAGGAAATAAACCACTTCACATTACTATGAAAAGCAAACTGAGATGAATGAGTACGTTTGGTGATGAAACTAAACACATTTAGATTTTTAATAGTGCATCGACATATTTGTTCTAATTAATATACTATGTAATTTAGTCACAGATGTTAATCTCATTATCATTGCATCAAAAAGTGTGCTTGGGATGAAAAGACAAGTCATCTAAACTAGAAATGTTCCGAGGGAGACAAATGATAATTTCATCATTAGTGGAAGAGAAATAGTGCTTGTAACAAGAAAAGGAGCCTAATTGGCATGAGAAAAATGAAAAGCATTATTATTTAGGAAATAATCCCCTTCACATTAGTACAAAATATAAATTATGATGAATGACTCCTTTGGTTGATGGAACTAAACACATTTAAATTTGCAAAAGTGTGTCGCCATGTCTGTTTTAATTAATATACCATGTAATTTAGTCATAAATGTTAATCTCATGATCATTGTGTCAAAAATTGTGTTTGGAACCAAAAGGTGAATCTTCCAAAACCAGAAATGTTCTGAGGGATTCTTTATTTTTGAATTCTACCTATTAACATCAATAAGAAACCCTCATAAAGATCATGGAACACAGTGTTTGTTATTTTTGAACAAATTGTATAGATATGGACATTTTTCTCTTTATGAATATAGTTGTTAATATGGACACAAAAGATAATTTCATAGTCATTGCAAGAAAAATAGTGCTTATAACAACAAAAGGAGCCTTATTGGCATGTTGGGAATAGAGAGAATTATTATTTAGGAAAAAAACCACTTCACATTACTACGAAAAGAAAACTGAGATGAATTAGTTTGTTTGGTGATGAAACTAAACACATTTAGATTTTCAATAGTGCATCGACATGTTTTTTTTTAATTAATCTACTATGTAATTTAGTCACAGATGTTAATCTCATGATCATTGCGTAAAAAAGTGTGCTTGGGATTAAAAGACAAGTCATCTAAACCAGAAATATTCGGAGGGACACAAATGATAATTTCGTAATCATCGGAAGAAAAATAGTTCTTGTAACAACAAAAGGAGCCTAATTGGCAAGAAATGAATGGAAAGTATCATTATTTAGGGAATAAACTATAAATTATGATGAATGACTCCTTTGGCTGATGGAACTAAACACATTTAGATTTGCAAAAGTGCGTCGCCATGTCTGTTTTAATTCATATACTATGTAATTTAGTCATAAATGATAATCTCATGATCATTGTGTCAAAAAGTGTCTTTGGAACCAAAAGGTGAATCTTACAAAACCAGAAATGTTCTGAGGGATTCTTTATTTTGGAATTCAACCAAGTAACATCAAGAAGAAACCCTCATTAAGATAATGGAACACAGTGTTTGTTATTTTTGAACGAATTGTTTAGATATGGACATTTTTTTCTTGATGAATATAGTTGTTAATATGGACACAAAAGATAATTTCACAGTCATTGCAAGAAACATAATGCTTATAACAACAAAAGGAGCCTGATTGGCATGTTCAGAATAGAGAGCATTATTATTTAGGATATAAACCACTTCACATTACTACGAAGAGCAAACTGAGATGAATGAGTTCGTTTGGTGATGAAACTAAACACATTTAGATTTTTTAGTGCATCAACATGTTTTTTTTAATTAATATACTATGTAATTTAGTCACAGATGTTAATCTCATGATCATTGTGTCCAAAAGCGTGCTTGGGACCAAAAGACAAGTCATCTAAACCAGAAATGTTCGGAGGGAAACAAATGATAATTTCATCATCATTGGAAGGAAAATAGTGCTTGTAACAAGAAAAGCAGTCTAATTGGCATGAGAAAAATGAAAAGCATCATTATTTAGGAAATAATCCCCTTCACATTAGTACAAAATATAAATTATGATGAATGACTCCTTTGGTTGATGGAACTAAACACATTTAAATTTGTAAAAGTGTGTCGCCATGTCTGTTTTAATTAATATACCATGTAATTTCGTCATAAATGTTAATCTCATGATCATTGTGTCAAAAATTGTGTTTGGAACCAAAAGGTGAATCTTCCAAAACCAGAAATGTTCTGAGGGATTCTTTATTTTTGAATTCTACCAATTAACATCAATAAGAAACCCTCATAAAGATCATGGAACACAGTGTTTGTTATTTTTGAACAAATTGTATAGATATGGACATTTTTCTCTTTATGAATATAGTTGTTAATATGGACACAAAAGATAATTTCATAGTCATTGCAAGAAAAATAGTGCTTATAACAACAAAAGGAGCCTTATTGGCATGTTGGGAATAGAGAGAATTATTATTTAGGAAATAAACCACTTCACATTGCTACGAAAAGAAAACTGAGATGAATTAGTTTGTTTGGTGATGAAACTAAACACATTTAGATTTTCAATAGTGCATCGACATGTTTTTTTTTAATTAATCTACTATGTAATTTAGTCACAGATGTTAATCTCATGATCATTGCGTAAAAAAGTGTGCTTGGGATTAAAAGACAAGTCATCTAAACCAGAAATATTCGGAGGGACACAAATGATATTTTCATAATCATCGGAAGAAAAATAGTTCTTGTAACAACAAAAGGAGCCTAATTGGCAAGAAATGAATGGAAAGTATCATTATTTAGGGAATAAACTATAAATTATGATGAATGACTCCTTCGGCTAATGGAACTAAACACATTTAGATTTGCAAAAGTGCGTCGCCATGTCTGTTTTAATTAATATACTATGTAATTTAGTCATAAATGTTAATCTCATGATTATTGTGTCAAAAAGTGTGTTCGGAATCCAAAGGTGAATCTTCTAAAACCAGAAATGTTTTGAGGGATTCTTTAATTTGGAATTCTACCAATTAACATCAATAAGAAGCCCTCATCAAGATCATGGAACACAATGTTTGTTATTTTTGAAGAAATTTTATAGATATGGACATTTTTTTCTTGATGAAAATAGTTGTTAATATGGACACAAAAGATAATTTCGAAGTCATTGCAAGAAAAATAGTGCTTATAACAACAAAAGGAGCCTGATTGGCATGTTCGGAATAGAGAGCATTATTATTTAGGAAATAAACCACTTCACATTACTACGAAGAGCAAACTGAGATGAATGAGTTTGTTTGGTGATGAAACTAAAGACATTTAGATTTTTAGTAGTGCATCGACATGTTTCTTTAATTAATATACTATGTAATTTAGTCACAGAGGTTAATCTCATGATCATTGCGTCCAAAAGCGTGCTTGGGAGCAAAAGACAAGTTATCTAAACCAGAAATGTTCGGAGGGAGACAAATGATAATTTCATCATCATTGGAAGGAAAATAGTGCTTGTAACAATAAAAGCAGTCTAATTGGCATGAGAAAAATGAAAAGCATCATTATTTAGGAAATAATCCTCTTCACATTAGTACGAAATATAAATTATGATGAATGAGTCCTTTGGCTGATGGAACTAAACACATTTAGATTTGCAAAAGTTCGTCGCCATGTCTGTTTTAATTAATATACTATGTAATTTAGTCATAAATGTTAATCTCATGATCATTGTGTCAAAAAGTGTGTTTGGAACCAAAAGGTGAATCTTTCAAAACCAAAAATGTTCAGAGGGATTCTTTATTTTTTAATTCTACCAATTAACATCAATAAGAAACCCTCATCAAGATCATGGAACACAGTGTTTGTTATTTTTGAACAAATTGTATAGATATGGACATTTTTTTCTTGATGAATATAGTTGTTAATATGGACACAAAAGATAATTTCATAGTCATTGCAAGAAAAATAGTGCTTATAACAACAAAAGGAGCCTGATTGGCATGTTCGGAATAGAGAGCATTATTATTTAGGAAATAAACCACTTCATATTACTACGAAGAGCTAACTGAGATGAATGAGTTCGTTTGGTGATGAAACTAAACACATTTAGATTTTCAATAGTGCATCGACATGTTTTTTTTTAATTAATATACAATGTAATTTAGTCGCAGATGTTAATCTCATGATCATTGCGTCAAAAAGTGCGTTTGGTGCGAAAAGACAAGTCATCTAAACTAGAAATGTTCGGAGGGAGACAAATGATAATTTCATCATCATTCGAAGAAAATAGTGATTGTAACATGAAAACGATCCTCATTGGCATCAGAAAAATGAAAAGCATCATTATTTAGGAAATAATCCTCTTCACATTAGTACGAAATATAAACTATGATGAATGACTCTTTCGGCTAATGGAACTAAACACATTTAGATTTGCAAAAGTGCGTCGCCATGTCTGTTTTAATTAATATACTATGTAATTTAGTCATAAATGTTAATCTCATGATCATTGTGTCAAAATGTGTGTTTGGAACCAAAAGGTGAATCTTCCAAAACCAGAAATGTTCTGAGGGATCCTTTATTTTGGAATTCTACCAATTAACATCAATAAGAAACCCTCATCAAGATCATGGAACACAGTGTTTGTTATTTTTGAACAAATTGTATAGATATGGACATTTTTTTCTTGATGAACATAGTTGTTAATATACAAAAGATAATTTCATATCATTGCAAGAAAAATAGTGCTTATAACAACAAAAGGAGCCTGATTGGCATGTTGGGAATAGAGAGAATTATTATTTAGGAAATAAACCACTTCAAATTACTACGAAAAGCAAACTGAGATGAATGAGTTTGTTTGGTGGTGAAACTAAACACATTTAGATTTTCAATAGTGCATCGACATGTTTTTTTTAATTAATATACTATGTAATTTAGTCACAGATGTTAATCTCATGATCATTGCGTAAAAAAGTGTGCTTGGGATTAAAAGACAAGTCATTAAACCAGAAATATTCGGAGGGACACAAATGATAATTTCATAATCATCGTAGGAAAAATAGTGCTTGTAACAACAAAAGGAGCCTAATTGGCATGAAATGAATGGAAAGTATCATTATTTAGGGAATAAACCTCTACACATTAGTACGAAATATAAATTATGATGAAAGACTCCTTTGGCTGATGGAACTAAACACATTTAGATTTGCAAAAGTCCATCGCCATGTCTGTTTTAATTCATATACTATGTAATTTAGTCATAAATGTTAATCTCATGGTCATTGTGTCAAAATGTGTCTTTGGAACCAACAGGTGAATCTTCCAAAACCAGAAATGTTCTGAGGGATTCTTTATTTTGGAATTCAATGGAGTAACATCAATAAGAAACCCTCATCAAGATCATGGAACACAGAGTTTGTTATTTTTGAACGAATTGTTTAGATATGGACATTTTTTTCTTGATGAATATAGTTGTTAATATGGACACAAAAGAAATTTTCATAGTCATTGCAAGAAAAATAGTGCTTATAACAACAAAAGGAGAGTTATTGGCATGAAGGGAAAAGAGAGCATTATTATTTAGGAAACAAACCACTTCACATTACTATGAAAAGCAAACTGAGATGAATGAGTACGTTTGGTGATGAAACTAAACACATTTAGATTTTTAATAGTGCATCGACATGTTTTTTTTAATTAATATACTATGTAATTTAGTCACAGATGTTAATCTCAAGATCATTGCGTCAAAAAGTGTGCTTCGGAGCAAAAGACAAGTCATCTAAACGAGAAATGTTCGGAGGGAGACACATGATAATTTCATAATCATTGGAGGAAAAATAGTGCTTGTAACAAGAAAAGGAGCCTAATTAGCATGAGAAAAATGAAAAGCATCATTATTTAAAAAATAATCCTCCTCACATTAGTACGAAATATAAATTATGATGAATGACTCCTTTGGCTGATGGAACTAAACACATTTAGATTTACAAAAGTGCATCGCCATGTCTGTTTTAATTAATATACTATGTAATTTAGTCATAAATGTTAATCTCATGATCATTGTGTTAAAAAGTGTGTTTGAAACCAAAAGGTGAATCTTCCAAAACCAGAAATGTTCTGAGGGATTCTTTATTTCGGAATTCTACTAATTAACATCAGTAAGAAACCCTCATCAAGATCATGGAACATAGTGTTTGTTATTTTTGAAAAAATTGTATAAAAATGGATATTTTTTTCTTGATGAATATAGTTGTTAATATGGACACAAAAGATAATTTCATACTCATTGCAAGAAAAATAGTGCTTCTAACAACAAAAGGAGCCTGATTGGCATGTTGGGAATAGAGAGCATTATTATTTAGGAAATAAACCACTTCACATTACTACGAAAAGCGAACTGAGATGAATGAGTTCCTTTGGTGATGAAACTAAACACTTTTAGATTTTCAATAGTGCATCGACATGTTTTTTTTAATTAATATACTATGTAATTTAGTCATAGATGTTAATCTCATGATCATTGCGTCAAAAAGTGCGCTTGGGACCAAAAGACAAGTCATTTAAACTAGAAATGTTCGGAGGGAGACAAATGATAATTTCATCATCATTGGAAGAAAAATAGTGCTTGTAACAAGAAAAGGAGCCTAATTGGCATGAGAAAAATGAAAAGCATCATGATTGAGGAAATAATCCTCTTCACATTAGTACGAAATATAAATTATGATGAATGACTCCTTTGGCTGATGGAACTAAACACATTTAGATTTGTAAAAGTGCGTCGCCATGTCTGTTTTAATTAATATACTATGTAATTTAGTCATAAATGTTAATCTCATGATTATTGTGTCAAAAAGTGTGTTTGGAACCAAAAGGTGAATCTTCCAAAACCAGAAATGTTCAGAGGGATTCTTTATTTTGGAATTCTACCAATTAACATCAATAAGAAACCCTCATAAAGATCATGGAACACAGTGTTTGTTATTTTTGAACAAATTGTATAGATATGAACATTTTTCTCTTGATGAATATAGTTGTTAATATGGACACAAAAGATAATTTCGTAGTCATTGCAAGAAAAATAGTGCTTATAACAACAAAAGGAGCCTGATTGGCATGTTGGGAATAGAGAGAATTATTATTTAGGAAAGAAACCACTTCAAATTACTACGAAAAGCAAACTGAGATGAATGAGTTTGTTTGGTGATGAAACTAAACACATTTAGATTTTCAATAGTGCATCAACATGTTTTTTTTAGTTAATATACTATGTAATTTAGTCACAGATGTTAATCTCATGATCATTGCGTAAAAAAGTGTGCTGGGGACTAAAAGACAATTCATCGAAACCAGAAATATTTGAACGGACACAAATGATAATTTCATAATCATCGGAAGAAAAATAGTGCTTGTAACAACAAAAGGAGCCTAATTGGCATGAAATGAATGGAAAGCATCATTATTTGGGAATAAACCTCTACACATTAGTAGGAAATATAAATTATGATAAATGACTCCTTTGGCTGATGGAACTAAACACATTTAGATTTGCAAAAGTGCGTCGCCATGTCTGTTTTAATTCATATACTATGTAATTTAGTCATAAATGTTAATCTAATGATCATTGTGTCAAAAAGTGTCTTTGGAACCAAAAGGTGAATCTTCCAAAACCAGAAATGTTCTGAGGGATTCTTTATTTTGGAATTCAACCAAGTAACATCAATAAGAAACCCTCATCAAGATCATGGAACACAGTGTTTGTTATTTTTGAACGAATTGTTTAGATATGGACATTTTTTTCTTGATGGATATAGTTGTTAATATGGACACAAAAGAAATTTTCATAGTCATTGCAAGAAAAATAGTGCTTATAACAACAAAAGGAGAGTTATTGGCATGAAGGGAAAAGAGAGCATTATTATTTAGGAAACAAACCACTTCACATTACTATGAAAAGCAAACTGAGATGAATGAGTACGTTTGGTGATGAAACTAAACACATTTAGATTTTTAATAGTGCATCGACATGTTTTTTTTAATTAATATACTATGTAATTTAGTCACAGATGTTAATCTCAAGATCATTGCGTCAAAAAGTGTGCTTCGGAGCAAAAGACAAGTCATCTAAACGAGAAATGTTCGGAGGGAGACAAATGATAATTTCATAATCATTGGAAGAAAAATAGTGCTTGTAACAAGAAAAGGAGCCTAATTAGCATGAGAAAAATGAAAAGCATCATTATTTAGGAAATAATCCTCCTCACATTAGTACGAAATATAAATTATGATGAATGACTCCTTTGGCTGATGGAACTAAACACATTTAGATTTGTAAAAGTGCGTCGCCATGTCTGTTTTAATTAATATACTATGTAATTTAGTCATAAATGTTAATCTCATGATTATTGTGTCAAAAAGTGTGTTTGGAACCAAAAGGTGAATCTTCCAAAACCAGAAATGTTCAGAGGGATTCTTTATTTTGGAATTCTACCAATTAACATCAATAAGAAACCCTCATAAAGATCATGGAACACAGTGTTTGTTATTTTTGAACAAATTGTATAGATATGAACATTTTTCTCTTGATGAATATAGTTGTTAATATGGACACAAAAGATAATTTCGTAGTGATTGCAAGAAAAATAGTGCTTATAACAACAAAAGGAGCCTGATTGGCATGTTGGGAATAGAGAGAATTATTATTTAGGAAAGAAACCACTTCACATTACTACGAAAAGCAAACTGAGATGAATGAGTTTGTTTGGTGATGAAACTAAACACATTTAGATTTTCAATAGTGCATCGACATGTTTTTTTTAATTAATATACTATGTAATTTAGTCACCGATGTTAATCTCATGATCATTGCGTCAACAAGTGCGCTTGGTGCCAAAAGACAAGTCATCTAAACTAGAAATGTTCGGAGGGAGACAAAAGATAATTTCATCATCATTCGAAGAAAATAGTGCTTGTAACAAGAAAAGGAGCCTATTTGCCATGAGAAAAATGAAAAGCATTATTATTTAGGAAATAATCCTCTTCACATTAGTACGAAATATAAATTATGATGAATGACTCCTTTGGGTGATTGAACTAAACACATTTAGATTTGCAAAAGTGCGTCGCCATGTCTGTTTTAATTAATATACTATGTAATTTAGTCATAAATGTTAATCTCATGATTATTGTGTCAAAAAGTGTGTTTGGAACCAAAAGGTGAATCTTCCAAAACCAGAAATGTTCAGAGGGATTCTTTATTTTGGAATTCTACCAATTAACATCAATAAGAAACCCTCATAAAGATCATGGAACACAGTGTTTGTTATTTCTGAACAAATTGTATAGATATGAACATTTTTCTCTTGATGAATATAGTTGTTAATATGGACACAAAAGATAATTTCGTAGTCATTGGAAGAAAAATAGTGCTTATAACAACAAAAGGAGCCTGATTGGCATGTTGGGAATAGAGAGAATTATTATTTAGGAAAGAAACCACTTCACATTACTACGAAAAGCAAACTGAGATGAATGAGTTTGTTTGGTGATGAAACTAAACACATTTAGATTTTCAATAGTGCATCGACATGTTTTTTTTAGTTAATATACTATGTAATTTAGTCACAGATGTTAATCTCATGATCATTGCGTAAAAAAGTGTGCTGGGGACTAAAAGACAATTCATCGAAACCAGAAATATTTGAACGGACACAAATGATAATTTCATAATCATCGGAAGAAAAATAGTGCTTGTAACAACAAAAGGAGCCTAATTGGCATGAAATGAATGGAAAGCATCATTATTTGGGAATAAACCTCTACACATTAGTAGGAAATATAAATTATGATAAATGACTCCTTTGGCTGATAGAACTAAACACATTTAGATTTGCAAAAGTGCGTCGCCATGTCTGTTTTAATTCATATACTATGTAATTTAGTCATAAATGTTAATCTAATGATCATTGTGTCAAAAAAGTGTCTTTGGAACCAAAAGGTGAATCTTCCAAAACCAGAAATGTTCTGAGGGATTCTTTATTTTGGAATTCAACCAAGTAACATCAATAAGAAACCCTCATCAAGATCATGGAACACAGTGTTTGTTATTTTTGAACGAATTGTTTAGATATGGACATTTTTTTCTTGATGGATATAGTTGTTAATATGGACACAAAAGAAATTTTCATAGTCATTGCAAGAAAAATAGTGCTTATAACAACAAAAGGAGAGTTATTGGCATGAAGGGAAAAGAGAGCATTATTATTTAGGAAACAAACCACTTCACATTACTATGAAAAGCAAACTGAGATGAATGAGTACGTTTGGTGATGAAACTAAACACATTTAGATTTTTAATAGTGCATCGACATGTTTTTTTTAATTAATATACTATGTAATTTAGTCACAGATGTTAATCTCAAGATCATTGCGTCAAAAAGTGTGCTTCGGAGCAAAAGACAAGTCATCTAAACGAGAAATGTTCGGAGGGAGACAAATGATAATTTCATAATCATTGGAAGAAAAATAGTGCTTGTAACAAGAAAAGGAGCCTAATTAGCATGAGAAAAATGAAAAGCATCATTATTTAGGAAATAATCCTCCTCACATTAGTACGAAATATAAATTATGATGAATGACTCCTTTGGCTGATGGAACTAAACACATTTAGATTTGTAAAAGTGTGTCGCCATGTCTGTTTTAATTAATATACTATGTAATTTAGTCATAAATGGTAATCTCATGATTATTGTGTCAAAAAGTGTGTTTGGAACCAAAAGGTGAATCTTCCAAAACCAGAAATGTTCAGAGGGATTCTTTATTTTGGAATTCTACCAATTAACATCAATAAGAAACCCTCATAAAGATCATGGAACACAGTGTTTGTTATTTTTGAACAAATTGTATAGATATGAACATTTTTCTCTTGATGAATATAGTTGTTAATATGGACATAAAAGATAATTTCGTAGTCATTGCAAGAAAAATAGTGCTTATAACAACAAAAGGAGCCTGATTGGCATGTTGGGAATAGAGAGAATTATTATTTAGGAAAGAAACCACTTCACATTACTACGAAAAGCAAACTGAGATGAATGAGTTTGTTTGGTGATGAAACTAAACATATTTAGATTTTCAATAGTGCATCGACATGTTTTTTTTAATTAATATACTATGTAATTTAGTCACCGATGTTAATCTCATGATCATTGCGTCAAAAAGTGCGCTTCGTGCCAAAAGACAAGTCATCTAAACTAGAAATGTTCGGAGGGAGACAAATGATAATTTCATCATCATTCGAAGAAAATAGTGCTTGTAACAAGAAAAGGAGCCTATTTGCCATGAGAAAAATGAAAAGCATTATTATTTGGGAAATAATCCTCTTCACATTAGTACGAAATATAAATTATGATGAATGACTCCTTTGGTTGATGGAACTAAACACATTTAGATTTGCAAAAGTGCGTCGCCATGTCTGTTTTAATTAATATACTATGTAATTTAGTCATAAATGTTAATCTCATGATTATTGTGTCAAAAAGTGTGTTTGGAACCAAAAGGTGAATCTTCCAAAACCAGAAATGTTCAGAGGGATTCTTTATTTTGGAATTCTACCAATTAACATCAATAAGAAACCCTCATAAAGATCATGGAACACAGTGTTTGTTATTTCTGAACAAATTGTATAGATATGAACATTTTTCTCTTGATGAATATAGTTGTTAATATGGACACAAAAGATAATTTCGTAGTCATTGCAAGAAAAATAGTGCTTATAACAACAAAAGGAGCCTGATTGGCATGTTGGCAATAGAGAGAATTATTATTTAGGAAAGAAACCACTTCACATTACTACGAAAAGAAAACTGAGATGAATGAGTTTGTTTGGTGATGAAACTAAACACATTTAGATTTTCAATAGTGCATCGACATGTTTTTTTTAATTAATATACTATACAATTTAGTCACCGATGTTAATCTCATGATCATTGCGTAAAAAAGTGTGCTTGGGATTAAAAGACAATTCATCGAAACCAGAAATATTTGAACGGACACAAATGATAATTTCATAATCATCAGAAGAAAAATAGTGCTTGTAACAACAAAAGGAGCCTAATTGGCATGAAATGAATGGAAAGCATCATGATTGAGGAAATAATCCTCTTCACATTAGTACGAAATATAAATTATGATGAATGACTCCTTTGGCTGATGGAACTAAACACATTTAGATTTGTAAAAGTGCGTCGCCATGTCTGTTTTAATTAATGTACTATGTAATTTAGTCATAAATGTTAATCTCATGATCATTGTCTCAAAAAGTGTGTTTGGAACCAAAAGGTGAATCTTCCAAAACCAGAAATATTCCGAGGGATTCTTTATTTTGGAATTCAACCAATTAACATCAATAAGAAACCCTCATTAAGATCATGGAACACAGTGTTTGTTATTTTTGAACGAATTGCATAGATATGAACATCTTTTTCTTGATAAATATGGTTGTTAATATGGACACAAAAGATAATTTCATAGTCATTGCAAGAAAAATAGTGCTTATAACAACAAAAGGAGCCTGATTGGCATGTTGGGAGTAGAGAGCATTATTGTTTAGGAAATAAACCACTTCACATTACTACGAAAAGCAAACTGAGATCAATGAGATCGTTTGGTGATGAAACTAAACACATTTAGATTTTTAATAGTGCATCGACATGTTTTGTTTAATTAATATACTATGTAATTTAGTCATAAATGTGAATCTCATGATCATTGTCTCAAAAAGTGTGTTTGGAACCAAAAGGTGAATCTTCCAAAACCAGAAATATTCCGAGGGATTCTTTATTTTGGAATTCAACCAATTAACATCAATAAGAAACCCTCATTAAGATCATGGAACACAGTGTTTGTTATTTTTGAACAAATTGCATAGATATGAACATCTTTTTCTTGATAAATATGGTTGTTAATATGGACACAAAAGATAATTTCATAGTCATTGCAAGAAAAATAGTGCTTATAACAACAAAAGGAGCCTGATTGGCATGTTGGGAATAGAGAGCATTATTGTTTAGGAAATAAACCACTTCACATTACTACGAAAAGCAAACTGAGATCAATGAGATCGTTTGGTGATGAAACTAAACACATTTAGATTTTCAATAGTGCATCGACATGTTTTTTTTAATTAATATACTATGTAATTTAGTCACAGATGTTAATCTCAAGATCATTGCGTCAAAAAGTGTGCTTCGGAGCAAAAGACAAGTCATCTAAATGAGAAATGTTCGTAGGGAGACAAATGATAATTTCATAATCATTGGAAGTAAAATAGTGCTTGTAACAAGAAAAGGAGCCTAATTGGCATGAGAAAAATGAAAAGCATCATTATTTAGGAAATAATCCTCCTCACATTAGTACGAAATATAAATTATGATGAATGACTCCTTTGGCTGATGGAACTAAACACATTTAGATTTGCAAAAGTGCATCGCCATGTCTGTTTTAATTAATATACTATGTAATTTAGTCATAAATGTTAATATCATGATCATTGTGTCAAAAAGTGTGTTTGGAACCAAAAGGTGAATCTTCCAAAACTAGAAATGTTCTGAGGGATTCTTTATTTCGGAATTCTACTAATTAACATCAATAAGAAACCCTCATGAAGATCATGGAACAGAGTGTTTGTTATTTTTGAACAAATTGTATAAAAATGGACATTTTTTTCTTGATGAATATAGTTGTTAATATGGACACAAAAGATAATTTCATACTCATTACAAGAAAAATAGTGCTTCTAACAACAAAAGGAGCCTGATTGGCATGTTGGGAATAGAGACCATTATTATTTAGGAAATAAACCACTTCACATTACTACAAAAAGCGAACTGAGATGAATGAGTTCCTTTGGTGATGAAACAAAACACTTTTAGATTTTCAATTGTGCATCGACATGTTTTTTTTTAATTAATATACTATGTAATTTAGTCACAGATGTTAATCTCATGATCATTGCGTCAAAAAGTGCGCTTGGGACGAAAAGACAAGTCATTTAAACTAGAAATGTTCGGAGGGAGACAAATGATAATTTCATCATCATTGGAAGAAAAATAGTGCTTGTAACACGAAAAGGAGCCTAATTGGCATGAGAAAAATGAAAAGCATCATGATTGAGGAAATAATCCTCTTCACATTAGTACGAAATATAAATTATGATGAATGACTCCTTTGGCTGATGGAACTAAACACATTTAGATTTGTAAAAGTGCGTCGCCATGTCTGTTTTAATTAATGTACTATGTAATTTAGTCATAAATGTTAATCTCATGATCATTGTCTCAAAAAGTGTGTTTGGAACCAAAAGGTGAATCTTCCAAAACCAGAAATATTCTGAGGGATTCTTTGTTTTGGAATTCAACCAATTAACATCAATAAGAAACCCTCATTAAGATCATGGAACACAGTGTTTGTTATTTTTGAACGAATTGCATAGATATGAACATCTTTTTCTTGATAAATATGGTTGTTAATATGGACACAAAAGATAATTTCATAGTCATTGCAAGAAAAATAGTGCTTATAACAACAAAAGGTGCCTGATTGGCATGTTGGGAAGAGAGAGCATTATGGTTTAGGAAATAAACCACTTCACATTACTACGAAAAGCAAACTGAGATGAATGAGTCCGTTTGGTGATGAAACTAAACACATTTAGATTTTCAATAGTGCATGGACATGTTTTTTTTTTTTAATTAACATACTACGTAATTTAGTCATAGATGTTAATCTCATTATCATTGCGTCAAAAAGTGTGTTTGGGACCCAAAGATAAGTAATCCAAATCAGAAATGTTTGGAGGGATTCTTTCTTTTGGAATTCAACCAATTAACATCAATAAGAAACCCTAATCATGATCACGGAACGCAGTGTTTGTTAGTATTGAACGAATTGTATAGATATAGACATTTTTTCTGGATGAATATAGTTGTTAATATGGACACAAAAGATAATTTCATTGTCATTGCAAGAAACATAGTGCTTATAACAACAAATGGATCCTAATTGGCATGAATGGAATAGAGAGCATTATTATTTAGTAAATAAACCACTTCACATTAGTACAAAAAGCAAACTAAGATGATTGAGTCATTTTGGTGATGAAACTAAACAAATTTAGATTTTCAATAGTGCATCGACATGTTTTTTTTAATTAATATACTATGTAATTTAGTCATAGATGTTAATCTCATGATCATTGTGTCCAAAAGTGTGCTTGGGACCAAAAGACAAGTCATCTAAACCAGAAATGTTCGGAGGGACACAAAAGATAATTTCATAATCATCGGAAGAAAAATAGTGCTTGTAACAACAAAAGGAGCCTAATTGGCATGAAGTGAATGGAAAGCATCATTATTTAGGAAATAAACAACTTCACAGTAGTACGAAATGTAAATTAAAATGAATGACTCCTTCGGCTGATGGAACTAAACACATTTAGATTTTCAAAAGTGTGTCAACATGTTTGTTTAATTAATATACTATGTAATTTAGTCATAATGCTAATCTCATGATCATTGTGTCAAAAAGTGTGTTTGGAACCAAAAGGTGAATCTTCGAAATCCAGAAATGTTCTGAGAGATTCTTTATTTTGGAATTAAAGCAATTAACATGAATAAGAAAACCAAATGAAGATCATGGAACACAGTGTTCCTTAGTATTGAACGAATTGTATAGATATGGACATTTTTTTCTTGATGAATATAGTTCATAATATGGACACAAAAGATGATTTTGATAGTCATTGCAAGAAAAATAGTGCTTATAACAACAAAAGGAGCATGATTGGCATGAAGGGAATCAAGAGCATTATTATTGAGGAAATAAACCACTTCACATTATTATGAAAAGCAAATTGAGATGAATGAGTCCGTTTGGTGATGAAACTAAACACATTTAGATTTTCAATAGTGCATCGACATGTTTTTTTAAATTAACATACTGCGTAATTTAGTCATAGATGTTAATATCATGATGATTACGTCAAAAAGTGTGCTTGGGACCAAAAGACAAGTCATCCAAGCCAGAAATGTTTGGAGGGATTCTTTATTTTGGAATTCAACCAATTAACATCAATAAGAAACCATAATCATGATCACGGAATGCTGTATTTGTTAGTATTGAACAAATTGTATAGATATAGACATTTTTTTCTGGATGAATATAGTTGTTAATATGGACACAAAAGATAATTTCATCGTCATTGAAAGAAAAATATTGCTTATAACAACAAAAGGAGCCTGATTGGAATGAAGGGAATAGAGAGCATTATTTTTTAGGAAATAAACCACTTCACATTACTAAGAAAAGAAAACTTAGATGCATGAGTCCATTTGGTGATGAAACTAAACACATTTAGATTTTCAACAGTGCATGGAGATGTTTTTTTTAATTAACATACTACGTAATTTAGTCATAGATGTTAATCTCATGATCATTGCGTCAAAAAGTGTGCTTGGGACCAAAAGAGAAGTCTTCTAAACCAGAAATGTTGGGAGGGACACAAATGATAATTTCATAATCATTGGAGGAAAAATAGTGCTTGTAAACACAAAATGAGCCTAATTGGCATGAAGTGAATGGAAACCATCATTATTTAGGAAATCAACCACTTCACATTAGTATGAAACGTAAATTAAGATGAATGACTCCTTTGGCTGATGGAAATAAACATATTTAGATTTTTAATAGTGCGTCGACATGCCTGTTTTAGTTAATATACTATGTAATTTAGTCATAAATGTTAATCTCATGATCATTGTGTCAAAAAGTGTGTTTGGAACCAAAAGGTGAATCTTCAAAAACCAGAAATATTCTGAGGGATTCTTTATTTTGGAATTAAACCAATTAACAACAATAAGAAACCCTAATCAAGATCATGGAACACAGTGTTTGTTAGTATTGAACGAATTGTATAGATGTGGACATTTTTTTTCTTAATGAATATAGTTGTTAATATGGACACAAAAGATAATTTTGATAGTCATTGCATGAAAAATAGTGCTTATAACAACAAAAGGAGCCTGACTGGCTTGAAGGGAATAGAGAGCATTATTATTTAGGAAATAAACCACTTCACATTACTACGAAAAGCAAACTGAGATGAATGAGTCATTTTGGTGATGAAACTAAACACATTTAGATTTTCAATAGTGCATGGACATGTTTTTCTTTAATTAACATACTATGTAATTTAGTCATAGATTTTAATCTCATGGTGATTGCGTCCAAAAGTGTGCTTGGGATCAAAAGACAAGTCATCCAAACCAGAAATGTTCAGAGGGATTCTTTATTTTGGAATTCAACCAATTAACATCAATAAGAAACCCTAATAATTTTCACGGAACGCAGTGTTTGTTAGTATTGAACGAATTGTATAGATATAGACATTTTTTTCTTGATGAATATAGTTGTTAATATGGACACAAAAGATAATTTCATCGTCCTTGCAAGAAGAATAGTGCTTATAACAACAAATGGATCCTGATTTGCATGAAGGGAATAGAGAGCATTATTATTTAGGAAATAAACTACTTCACATTAGTACAAAAAGAAAACTAAGATGATTGAGTCCTTTTGGCGATGAAACTAAACAAATTTAGATTTTCAATAGTGCATCGTCATGTTTTTTAATTAATATAGTATGTAATTTAGTCATACATGTTAACCTCATGATCGTTGCGTCAAAAAATGTGCTTGGGACCAAAAGACAAGTCATCTAAACCAGAAATGTTCGGAGGGACACAAATGATAATTTCATAATCATCGGAAGAAAAATAGTGCTTGTAACAACAAAAGGAGCCTAATTGGCATGAAGTGAATGGAAAGCATCATTATTTAGGAAATAAACAACTTCACATTAGTACGAAATGTAAATTAAGATGAATGACTCCTTTGGCTGATGAAACTAAACAAATTTAGATTTTCAAAAGTGCGTCTACATGTCTGTTTAATTAATATACTATGTAATTTAGTCATAAATGTTAATCTCTTGATCATTGTGTCAAAAAGTGTATTTGGAAATAAAAGGTGAATGTTCCAAATCCCGAATTGTGCTGAGGGATTCTTTATTTTGGAATTAAACCAGTTAACATCAATAAGAAAACCGAAACAAGATCATGGAACACAGTGTTTGTTAATATAGATATGGACATTTTTTTCTTGATGAATATAGTTGTTAATATGGAGACAAAAGATAATTTTGATAGTCATTGTAAGAAAAATAGTGCTTATAACAACAAAAGGAGCCTAATTGGCATGAAGGGAATAGAGAGCATTATTATTTAGGAAATAAACCATTTCACATTACTATGAGAAGCAAACTCAGATGAATGCATACGTTTGGTGATGAAACTAAACAGATTTAGACTTTCAATAGTGCATCGACATGTTTTTTTTAATTAACATACTACGTAATTTAGTCATAGATGTTAATATCATGATCATTGCGTCAAAAAGTGTGCTTGGGACCAAAAGACAAGTCATCTAAAATAGAAAAGTTCGGAGGGACACAAATGATAATTTCATAATCATTGGAGGAAAAATAGTGCTTGTAACAACAAAAGGAGCCTAATTGGCATGAAGTGAATGGGAAGCATCATTATTTAAGGAATAAACAACTTCACATTAGTACGAAAAGTAAATTAAGATGAATGACTCTTTTGGCTGATGGAACTAAACACATTTTGATTTTCAAAAGTGCGTCGACATGTTTGTTTAATTAATATACTATGTAATTTAGTCATAAATGTTAATCTCATGATCATTGTGTCAAAAAGTGTGTTTGAAACCAAAAGGTGAATCTTCCAAAACCAGAAATGTTATGGGGGATTCTTTATTTTGGAATTAAACCAATTAGAATCAAGTAGAAAACCTAAACAAGATGATGGAACACAGTGTTTGTTAGTATTGAACGAATTGTATAGGTATTGACATTTTTTTCTTGATGAATATAGTTGTTAATATGGACACCAAAGATGATTTTGATAGTCATTGCAAGAAAAATAGTGCTTATAACAACAAAAGGAACATTATTGGCATGAAATGAATCGAGAGCATTATTATTGAGGAAATAAACCACTTCACATTACTATGAAAAGCAAACTGAGATGAATGAGTCCGTTTGGTGATGAAACTAAACACATTTAGATTTTCAATAGTGCATCGAGATGTTTTTTTAATTAACATACTGCATAATTTAGTCATAGATGTTAATATCTTGATGATTGCGTCAAAAAGTGTGCTTGGGACCAAAAGACAAGTCATCCAAGCCAGAAATGTTTGGAGGGATTCTTTATTTTGGAATTCAACCAATTAACATCAATAAGAAACCCTAATCATGATCACGGAACGCTGTGTTTGTTAGTATTGAACGAATTGTATAGATATAGACATTTTTTTCTCGATGAATATAATTGTTAATATGGACACAAAAGATAATTTCATCGTCATTGCAAGAAAAATAGTGCTTATAACAACAAAAGGAGCCTGATTGGCATGAAGGGAATAGAGAGCATTATTTTTTAGGAAATAAACCCCTTCACATTACTAAGAAAAGAAAACTCAGATGAATGAGTATGAAACTAAACACATTTAGATTTTCAACAGTGCATCGACATGTTTTTTTTTAATTAACATACTATGTAATTTAGTCATAGATGTTAATCTCATGATCATTGCGTCAAAAAGTGTGCTTGGGACCAAAAGACAAGTCTTCTAAACCAGAAATGTTTGGAGGGACACAAATGATAATTTCATAACCATTGGAGGAAAACTAGTGCTTGTAACAACAAAAGGAGCCTAATTGGCATGAAGTGAATGAAAACCATCATTATTTAGGAAATGAACCACTTCACATTAGTACAAAAGGTAAATTAAGATGAATGACTCCTTTGGTTGATGGAAATAAACACATTTAGATTTTTAATAGTGCGTTGACATGTCTGTTTTAGTTAATATACTATGTAATTTAGTCATAAATGTTAATCTTATGATCATTGTATCAAAAAGTGTGTTTGGAACTAAAAGACGAATCCTCAAAATTCCGAAATGTCCTTAGGGTTTATTTTTTTTTGCATTAAACCAATTAACATCAATAGGAAAAGATAATCAAGATCATGGAACACAATGTTTTGTTAGTATTGAACGAATTGTACAGATATGGACATTTTTTTTCTTAATGAATATAGTTGTTAATATGGACACAAAAGATAATTTTGGTTGTCATTGCAAGAATAATAGTGCTTATAACAACAAAAGGAGCCTGACTGGCATGAAGGGAATAGAGAGCATTATTATTTAGGAAAGAAACCACTTCACATTACTACGAAAAGCAAACTGAGATGAATGACTCCATTTGGTGATGAAACTAAACACATTTATATTTTCAATAGTGCATCGACATGTTTTTTTTAATTAACATACTACGTAATGTAGTGATAGATGTTAATCTCATGATGATTGCGTGCAAAAGTGTGCTTGGGATCAAAAGACAAGTCATCCAAACCAGAAATGTTCAGAGGGATTCTTTATTTTGGAATTCAACCAATTAATATCAATAAGAAACCCTAATAATGTTCACGGAACGCAGTGTTTGTTAGTATTGAACGAATTGTATAGATATAAACATTTTTTTCTTGATGAATATAGTTGTTAATGTGGACACAAAATATAATTTCATCGCCATTGCAAGAAGAATAGTGCTTATAACAACAAATGGATCCTGATTTGCATGAAGGGAATAGAGAGCATTATTATTTAGGAAATAAACCACTTCACATTAGTACAAAAGAAAACTAAGATGATTGAGTCCTTTTGGCGATGAAACTAAACCAATTTAGATTTTCAATAGTGCATCATCATGTTTTTTTTAATTAATATAGTATGTAATTTAGTCATAGATGTTAATGTCGTCATGATCGTTGCGTCAAAAAGTGTGCTTGGGACCAAAAGACAAGTCATCTAAGCTAGAAATGTTCGGAGGGACACAAATGATAATTTCATAATCATCGAAAGAAAAATAGTGCTTGTAACAAAAAAAGGAGCCTGATTGGCATGAAGAGAATACAGAGCATTATTATTTAGGAAATAAACCACATCACATTACTACGAAAAGCAAACTGAGATGAATGAGTCCGTTTGGTGATGAAACTAAACACATTTAGATTTTCAATAGTGCATCGACATGTTTTTTTTAATTAACATACTGCGTAATTTAGTCATAGATTTTAATCTCATGATCATTGCGTCAAAGAGAGTGCTGGGGACCAAAAGACAAGTCATCTAAAATAAAAAAGTTCGGAGGGACACAAATGATAATTTCATAATCATTGGAGGAAAAATAGTGCTTGTAACAACAAAAGGAGCCTAATTGGCATGAAGTGAATGGGAAGCATCATTATTTAAGGAATAAACAACTTCACATTAGTACGAAAAGTAAATTAAGATGAATGACTCTTTTGGCTGATGGAACTAAACACATTTTGATTTTCAAAAGTGCGTCGACATGTTTGTTTAATTAATATACTATGTAATTTAGTCATAAATGTTAATCTCATGATCATTGTGTCAAAAAGTGTGTTTGAAACCAAAAGGTGAATCTTCCAAAACCAGAAATGTTATGGGGGATTCTTTATTTTGGAATTAAACCAATTAGAATCAAGTAGAAAACCTAAACAAGATGATGGAACACAGTGTTTGTTAGTATTGAACGAATTGTATAGGTATTGACATTTTTTTCTTGATGAATATAGTTGTTAATATGGACACCAAAGATGATTTTGATAGTCATTGCAAGAAAAATAGTGCTTATAACAACAAAAGGAACATTATTGGCATGAAATGAATCGAGAGCATTATTATTGAGGAAATAAACCACTTCACATTACTATGAAAAGCAAACTGAGATGAATGAGTCCGTTTGGTGATGAAACTAAACACATTTAGATTTTCAATAGTGCATCGAGATGTTTTTTTAATTAACATACTGCATAATTTAGTCATAGATGTTAATATCTTGATGATTGCGTCAAAAAGTGTGCTTGGGACCAAAAGACAAGTCATCCAAGCCAGAAATGTTTGGAGGGATTCTTTATTTTGGAATTCAACCAATTAACATCAATAAGAAACCCTAATCATGATCACGGAACGCTGTGTTTGTTAGTATTGAACGAATTGTATAGATATAGACATTTTTTTCTCGATGAATATAATTGTTAATATGGACACAAAAGATAATTTCATCGTCATTGCAAGAAAAATAGTGCTTATAACAACAAAAGGAGCCTGATTGGCATGAAGGGAATAGAGAGCATTATTTTTTAGGAAATAAACCCCTTCACATTACTAAGAAAAGAAAACTCAGATGAATGAGTATGAAACTAAACACATTTAGATTTTCAACAGTGCATCGACATGTTTTTTTTTAATTAACATACTATGTAATTTAGTCATAGATGTTAATCTCATGATCATTGCGTCAAAAAGTGTGCTTGGGACCAAAAGACAAGTCTTCTAAACCAGAAATGTTTGGAGGGACACAAATGATAATTTCATAACCATTGGAGGAAAACTAGTGCTTGTAACAACAAAAGGAGCCTAATTGGCATGAAGTGAATGAAAACCATCATTATTTAGGAAATGAACCACTTCACATTAGTACAAAAGGTAAATTAAGATGAATGACTCCTTTGGTTGATGGAAATAAACACATTTAGATTTTTAATAGTGCGTTGACATGTCTGTTTTAGTTAATATACTATGTAATTTAGTCATAAATGTTAATCTTATGATCATTGTATCAAAAAGTGTGTTTGGAACTAAAAGACGAATCCTCAAAATTCCGAAATGTCCTTAGGGTTTATTTTTTTTTGCATTAAACCAATTAACATCAATAGGAAAAGATAATCAAGATCATGGAACACAATGTTTGTTAGTATTGAACGAATTGTACAGATATGGACATTTTTTTCTTAATGAATATAGTTGTTAATATGGACACAAAAGATAATTTTGGTTGTCATTGCAAGAATAATAGTGCTTATAACAACAAAAGGAGCCTGACTGGCATGAAGGGAATAGAGAGCATTATTATTTAGGAAAGAAACCACTTCACATTACTACGAAAAGCAAACTGAGATGAATGACTCCATTTGGTGATGAAACTAAACACATTTATATTTTCAATAGTGCATCGACATGTTTTTTTTAATTAACATACTACGTAATGTAGTGATAGATGTTAATCTCATGATGATTGCGTGCAAAGTGTGCTTGGGATCAAAAGACAAGTCATCCAAACCAGAAATGTTCAGAGGGATTCTTTATTTTGGAATTCAACCAATTAATATCAATAAGAAACCCTAATAATGTTCACGGAACGCAGTGTTTGTTAGTATTGAACGAATTGTATAGATATAAACATTTTTTTCTTGATGAATATAGTTGTTAATGTGGACACAAAATATAATTTCATCGCCATTGCAAGAAGAATAGTGCTTATAACAACAAATGGATCCTGATTTGCATGAAGGGAATAGAGAGCATTATTATTTAGGAAATAAACCACTTCACATTAGTACAAAAGAAAACTAAGATGATTGAGTCCTTTTGGCGATGAAACTAAACCAATTTAGATTTTCAATAGTGCATCATCATGTTTTTTTTAATTAATATAGTATGTAATTTAGTCATAGATGTTAATGTCGTCATGATCGTTGCGTCAAAAAGTGTGCTTGGGACCAAAAGACAAGTCATCTAAGCTAGAAATGTTCGGAGGGACACAAATGATAATTTCATAATCATCGAAAGAAAAATAGTGCTTGTAACAAAAAAAGGAGCCTGATTGGCATGAAGAGAATACAGAGCATTATTATTTAGGAAATAAACCACATCACATTACTACGAAAAGCAAACTGAGATGAATGAGTCCGTTTGGTGATGAAACTAAACACATTTAGATTTTCAATAGTGCATCGACATGTTTTTTTTAATTAACATACTGCGTAATTTAGTCATAGATTTTAATCTCATGATCATTGCGTCAAAGAGAGTGCTGGGGACCAAAAGACAAGTCATCTAAAATAGAAACGTTCGGAGGGACACAAATGATAATTTCATAATCATTGGAGGAAAAATAGTGCTTTTAACAACAAAAGGAGCCTAATTGGCATGAAGTGAATGGGAAGCATCATTATTTAGGGAATAAACAACTTCACATTAGTATGAAATGTAAATTAAGATGAATGACTCCTTTGGCTGATGGAACTAAACACATTTTGATTTTTAAAAGTGCGTCGACATGTCTATTTAATTAATATACTATGTAATTTAGTCATAAATGTTAATCTCATGATCATTGTGTCAAAAAGTGTGTTTCGAACCAAAAGGTGAATCTTCCAAAACCAGAAATGTTCTGGGGGATTCTTTATTTTGGAATTAAACCAATTAACATCAATAAGAAAACCTAAACAAGATGATGGAACACAGTGTTTGTTTGTATTGAACGAATTGTATAGGTATGGACATTTTTTTCTTGATGAATATAGTTGTTAATATGGACACAAAAGATGATTTTGATAGTCATTGCAAGAAAAATAGTGCTTATAACAACAAAAGGAGCATGATTGGCATGAAAGGAATCGAGAGCATTAGTATTGAGGAAATAAACCACTTCACATTACTATGAAAAGCAAACTTAGATGAATGAGTCCATTTGGTGATGAAACTAAACACATTTATATTTTCAATAGTGCATCGACATGTTTTTTTTAATTAACATATGACGTAATTTAGTCATAGATGTTAATATCATGATGATTGCGTCAAAAAGTGTGCTTGGGACCAAAAGACAAGTCATCCAAGCCAGAAATGTTTGGAGGGATTCTTTATTTTAGAATTCAACCAATTAACATCAATAAGAAACCCTAATCATGATCACGGAACACTATGTTTGTTAGTATTGAACGAATTGTATAGATATAGACATTTTTTTCTCGATGAATATACTTGTTAATATGGACACAAAAGATAATTTCATCGTCATTGCAAGAAAAATAGTGCTTATAACAACAAAAGGAGCCTGATTGGCATGAAGGGAATAGAGAGCATTATTTTTTAGGAAATAAATCGCTTCACATTACTACGAAAAGCAAACTGAGATGAATGAGTTCGTTTGGTGATGAAACTAAATACATTTAGATTTTCTATAGTGCATCGACATGTTTTAGATTTGCATGACTCCTTTGGCTCATGGAACTAAACACATTTAGATTTGCAAAAGTGCGTGGCCATGTCTGTTTTAATTAATATACTATGTAATTTAGTCACAAATGTTAATCTCATGATCATTGTGTCAAAAAGTGTATTTGGAACCAAAAGATGAATCTTCCAAAACTAGAAATGTTCTGAGGGATTCTTTATTTTGGAATTTAATGAATTAACATCAATAAGAAACCCTAATCAAGATCATCGAACACAGTGTTTGTTAGTAGTAAGCGAATTGTACAAATATGGACATTTTTTTCTTGATGAATATAGTTGTTAATATGTACACAAAAGATAATTTCATCATCATTGGAAGAAAAATAGTGCTTATAACAACGAATGGATCTTGATTGGCATGAAGGGAATAGAGAGCATTACTATTTAGGAAATAAAGGACATCACATTAGTGCGAAAAGCAAAATAAAATGATTGAGTCCTTTTGGTGATGAAACTAAACAAATTTGGATTTTCAATAGTGCATCGACATGTTTTTTTATTTAATATACTATGTAATTTAGTCATAGATGTTAATCTCATGATCATTGCGTCAAAAACTGTGCTTGGGACCAAAAGACAAGTCATCTAAACCAGAAATGTTCGGAGGGACACAAATGATAATTTCACAATCACTGGAGGAAAAATAGTGCTTGTAATAACAAAAGGAGCCTAATTGGCATGAAGTGAATGGAAAGCATCATTATTAAGGAAATAAACCTCTTCACATTAGTACGAAATGAAAATTATGATGAATGACTCCTTTGGCTGATGGAACTAAACACATTTAGATTTGCAAAAGTGTGTGGCCATGTCTGTTTTAATTAATATACGATGTAATTTAGTCATCAATGTTAATCTCATGATCATTGTGTCAAAAAGTGTATTTGGAACCAAAAGGTAAATCTTCCACAAGCAGAAATGTTCTGAGGGATTCTTTATTTTGAAATTAAACCAATTAACATCAATAAGAAAACCTAATCAAGATCGTGGAACACAGTGTTTGTTATTATTGAACAAATTGTATAGATATGGACGTTTTTTTCTTGATGAATATAGTTGTTAATATGGACACAAAAGATAATTTCATCATCATTGCAAGAACAATAGTGCTCATAACAACAAATGGATCCTGATTGGCATGACAAAATAGAGAGCATTATTATTTTGGAAATAAACCACTTCACATTAGTACAGAAAGCAAACTAAGATGATTGAGTCCTCTTGGTGATGAAACTAAACAAATTTAGATTTTCAATAGTGCATCGACACGTTTCTTTTAATTAATATACTATGTAATTTACTCATAGATGTTAATCTCATGATCATTGCGTCAAAAAGTGTGCTTGGGACCAAAAGACAAGTCATCTAAACCAGAAATGTTCGGAGGGACACAAATGATAATTTCATCATCACTGGAGGAAAAATAGTGCTTGTAACAACAAAAGGTGCCTAATTGGCATGAAGTGAGTGGAAAGCATCATTATTTAGGAAATAAACCACTTCACATTAGTACGAAATGTAAATTAAGATGAATGACTCCTTTGGCTGATGGAACTAAACACATTTATATTTTCAAAAGCGCGTCGACATGTCTCTTTTAATTAATATACTATGTAATTTAGTCATAAATGTTAATCTCATGATCATTGTGTCAAAAAGTGTGTTTGGAACCAAAAGGCGAATCTTCCAAAACTAGAAATGTTCTTAGGGATTCTTTATTTTGGAATTAAACCAATTAACATCAATAAGAAACCCTAATCAAGATCATGGAACACAATGTTTGTTAGTATTGAACGAATTGTATAGATATGGACATTTTTTTCTTTATGAATATAGTTGTTAGTATGTACACTAAAGATAATTTCATCGTCATTGGAGGAAAAATAGTGCTTATAACAATGAATGGATCTTGATTGGCATGAAGGGAATAGAAAGCATTATTATTTAGGAAATAAACCACATCACATTAGTGCGAAAAGCAAAATAAAATGATTGAGTCCTTTTGGTGATGAAACTAAACAAATTTGAATTTTCAATAGTGCATCGACATGTTTTTTTTAATTAATATACTATGTAATTTAGTCATAGATGATAATCTCATGATCATTGCGTCAAAAAGTGTGCTTGGGACCAAAAGACAAGTCATCTAAACCAAAAATGTTGGGAGGGACACAAATGATAATTTCACAATCACTGGAGGAAAAATAGTGCTTGTAACTACAAACGGAACCTAATTGGCATGAAGTGAATGGAAAGCATCATTATTTAGGAAATAAACCTCTTCACATTAGTACGAAATGTAAATTATGATGAATGACTCCTTTGGCTGATGGAACTAAACACATTTAGATTTGCAAAAGTGCGTGGCCATGTCTGTTTTAATTAATATACCATGTAATTTAGTCGTCAATGTTAATCTCATGATCATTGTGTCAAAAAGTGTGTTTGGAACCAAAAGGTAAATCTTCCACAAGCAGAAATGTTCTGAGGGATTCTTTATTTTGAAATTAAACCAATTAACATCAATAAGAAAACCTAATCAAGATCGTGGAACACAGTGTTTGTTATTATTGAACGAATTGTATAGATATGGACGTTTTTTTCTTGATGAATATAGTTGTTAATATGGACACAAAAGATAATTTTGATAGTCATTGCAAGAAAAATAGTGCTTATAACAATAAAAGGAGCCTGATTGGCATGAAGAGAATACAGAGCATTATTATTTAGGAAATAATCCACTTTACATTACTACGAAAAGAAAACTGAGATGAATGAGTATGTTTGGTGATGAAACTAAACACATTTAGATTTTCAATTGTGCATCGACATGTGTTTTTTAATTAACATACTACGTAATTTAGTCATAGATGTTAATCTCATGATCATTGCGTCAAAGAGTGTGCTGGGGACCAAAAGACAAGTCATCCAAACCAGAAATGTTCGGAGGGATTCTTTATTTTGGAATTCAACCAATTACCATCAATAAGCAACCCTAATAATGATCACAAAATGCAGTGTTTGTTAGTATTGAACGAATTGTATAGATGTAGACATTTTTTTCTTGATGAAAATAGTTGTTAATATGAACACAAAAGATAATTTCATCGTCACTGTAAGAAAAATAGTGCTCATAACAACAAATGGATCTTGATTGGCATGAACGGAATAGAGTGCATTATTATTTAGGAAATAAACCACTTCACATTAGTGCGACAAGCAAACTAAGATGATTGAGTCCTTTTGGTGATGAAACTAAACAAATTTGGATTTCCAATAGTGCATCGACATGGTTTTTTTAATTAATATACTATGTAATTTAGTCATAGATGTTAGTCTCATGATCATTGCAGCAAAAAGTGTGCTTGGGACCAAAAGACAAGTCATCTAAACCAGAAATGTTCGGAGGGATACAAATGATAATTTCATCATCACTGGAGGAAAAATAGTGCTTGTAACAACAAAAGGAGCCTAATTGGCATGAAGTGAATGAAAAGCATCATTATTTAGGAAATAAACCTCTTCACATTAGTACGAAATGTAAATTATGATGAATGACTCCTTTGGCTCATGGAACTAAACACATTTAGATTTGCACAAGTGCGTGGCCATGTCTGTTTTAATTAATATACTATGTAATTTAGTCACAAATGTTAATCTCATGATCATTGTGTCAAAAAGTGTATTTGGAACCAAAAGATGAATCTTCCAAAACTAGAAATGTTCTGAGGGATTCTTTATTTTGGAATTTAACGAATTAACATCAATAAGAAACCCTAATCAAGATCATCGAACACAGTGTTTGTTAGTAGTAAGCGAATTGTACAGATATGGACATTTTTTTCTTGATGAATATAGTTGTTAATATGTACACAAAAGATAATTTCATCATCATTGGAAGAAAAATAGTGCTTATAACAACGAATGGATCTTGATTGGCATGAAGGGAATAGAGAGCATTACTATTTAGGAAATAAAGGACATCACATTAGTGCGAAAAGCAAAATAAAATGATTGAGTCCTTTTGGTGATGAAACTAAACAAATTTGGATTTTCAATAGTGCATCGACATGTTGTTTTATTTAATATACTATGTAATTTAGTCATAGATGTTAATCTCATGATCAGTGCGTCAAAAAGTGTGCTTGGGACCAAAAGACAAGTCATCTAAACCAGAAATGTTCGGAGGGATACAAATGATAATTTCATCATCACTGGAGGAAAAATAGTGCTTGTAACAACAAAAGGAGCCTAATTGGCATGAAGTGAATGAAAAGCATCATTATTTAGGAAATAAACCTCTTCACATTAGTACGAAATGTAAATTATGATGAATGACTCCTTTGGCTCATGGAACTAAACACATTTAGATTTGCAAAAGTGCGTGGCCATGTCTGTTTTAATTAATATACTATGTAATTTAGTCACAAATGTTAATCTCATGATCATTGTGTCAAAAAGTGTATTTGGAACCAAAAGATGAATCTTCCAAAACTAGAAATGTTCTGAGGGATTCTTTATTTTGGAATTTAACGAATTAACATCAATAAGAAACCCTAATCATGATCACGAAATGCAGTGTTTATTAGTATTGAACGAATTGTATAGATATAGATATTTTTTTCTTAATGAATATAGTTGTTAATATGGACACAAAAGATAATTTCATTGTCATTGCAAGAAAAATAGCGCTTATAACAACAAATGGATCCTGATTGGCATGACTGGAATAGAGAGCATTATTATTTAGTAAATAAACCACGTCACATTAGTGCGAAAAGCAAACTAAGATGATTGAGTCCTTTTGGTGATGAAACTAAACAAATTTCGATTTTCAATAATGCATCGACATGGTTTTTTTAATTAATATACTATGTAATTTAGTCATAAATGTTAGTCTCATGATTATTGTGTCAAAAAGTGTTCTTGGGACCAAAAGACAAGTCATCCAAACCAGAAAAGTTTGGAGGGACACAAATGATAATTTCATAATCGTTGGAGTAGAAATAGTGCTTGTAACAACAAAAGGAGCCTAATTGGCATGAAGTGAATCAAAAGCATCATTATTTAGGAAATAAACAACTTCACATTAGTACGAAATATAAATTAAGATGAATGACTCCTTTGGCTGATAGAACTAAACACATTTAGATTTTCAGAAGTGCGTCGACATTTCTGTTTAATTAATATACTATGTAATTTAGTCATAAATGTTAATCTCATGATCATTGTGTCAAAAAGTGTGTTTGGAACCAAAAGGTGAATCTTTCAAAAGCAGAAATGTTCTGAGGGATTCTTTATTTTGAAATTAAACCAATTAACATCAATAAGACAACCTAATCAAGATCGTGGAACACAGTGTTTGTTATCATTGAACGAATTATATAGATATCGACGTTTTTTTCTTGATGAATATAGTTGTTAATATGGACACAAAAGATAATTTTGATAGTCATTACAAGAAAAATAGTGCTTATAACAATAAAAGGAGCCTGATTGGCATGAAGAGAATACAGAGCATTATTATTTAGGAAATAAACCACATCACATTACTACGAAAAGCAAACTGAGATGAATGAGTCCATTTGGTGATGAAACTAAACACATTTAGATTTTCAATAGTGCATCGACATGTTTTTTTTAATTAACATACTACGTAATTTAGTCATAGATTTTAATCTCATGATCATTGCGTCAAAGAGAGTGCTGGGGACCAAAAGACAAGTCATCCAAACCAGAAATGTTCGGAGGGATTCTTTATTTTGGAATTCAACCAATTACCATCAATAAGAATCCCTAATTATGATCACGAAATGCAGTGTTTGTTAGTATTGAACAAATTGTATAGATGTAGACATTTTTTTGTTGATGAATATAGTTGTTAATATGGACACAAAAGATAATTTCATCGTCATTGCAAGAAAAATATTGCTCATAACAACAAATGGATCCTGATTGGCATGAACGGAATAGAGAGCATTATTATTTAGGAAATAAACCACTCCACATTAGTACGAAAAGCAAACTAAGATGATTGAGTCCTCTTGGTGATGAAACTAAACAAATTTAGATTTTCAATAGTGCATCGACATGTTTTTTTTAATTAATATACTCTGTAATTTAGTCATAGATGTTAGTCTCATGATCATTATATCAAGAAGTGTGCTTGGGACCAATAGACAAGTCATCTAAACCAGAAATGTTCAGAGGGACACAAATGATAATTTCATAATCATTGGAAGAAAAATAGTGCTTGTAACAACAAAAGGAGCCTAATTGGCATGAAGTGAATGGAAAGCATCATTATTTAGTAAATAAACCACTTCACATTAGTACGAAATGTTAATTAAGATGAATGACTCCTTTGGCTGATGGAACTAAACACATTTAGATTTTCAAAAGTGCGTCGACATGTCTGTTTAATTAATATACTATGTAATTTAGTCATAAATGTTAATCTCATGATCATTGTGTCAAAAAGTGTGTTTGGAACCAAAAGGTGAATCTTCCAAAAGCAGAAATGTTCTGAGGGATTCTTGATTTTGAAATTAAACCAATTAACATCAATAAGAAAACCTAATCAAGATCATGGAACACAGTGTTTGTTATTATTGAATAAATTGTATTGATATGGACATTTTTTTCTTGATGAATATAGTTGTTAATATGGACACAAAAGATAATTTTGATAGTCATTGCAAGAAAAATAGTGCTTATAACAATAAAAGGAGCCTGATTGGCATGAAGAGAATACAGAGCATTATTATTTGGGAAATAAACCACATCACATTACTACGAAAAGCATATTGAGATGAATGAGTCCGTTTGGTGATGAAACTAAACACATTTAGATTTTCAATAGTGCATCGACATATTTTTTTTAATTAACATACTACGTAATTTAGTCATAGATTTTAATCTCATGATCATTGCGTCAAAAAGTGTGCTGGGGACCAAAAGACAAGTCATCCAAACCAGAAATGTTCGGAGGGATTCTTTATTTTGGAATTCAACCAATTACCATCAATAAGAATCCCTAATTATGATGACGAAATGCAGTGTTTGTTAGTATTGAACGAATTGTATAGATGTAGAAATTTTTTTCTTAATGAATATAGTTGTTAATATGGACACAAAAGATAATTTCATTGTCATTGCAAGAAAAATATTGCTCATAACAACAAATGGATCCTGATTGGCATGAACGGAATAGAGAGCATTATTATTTAGGAAATAAACCACTTCACATTAGTACGAAAAGCAAACTAAGATGATTGAGTCATCTTGGTGATGAAACTAAACAAATTTAGATTTTCAATAGTGCATCGACATGTTTTTTTAATTAATATACTATGTAATTTAGTCATAGATGTTAATCTCATGATCATTATGTCAAGAAGTGTGCTTGGGACCAAAACACAAGTCATCTAAACCAGAAATGTTCGGAGGGACACAAATGATAATTTCATAATCATTGGAAGAAAAATAGTGCTTGTAACAACAAAAGGAGCCTAATTGGCATGAAGTGAATGGAAAGCATCATTATTTATGAAATAAACCACTTCACATTAGTATGAAATGTAAATTAAGATGAATGACTCCTTTGGCTGATGGGACTAAACACATTTAGATTTTCAAAAGTGCGTCGACATGTCTGTTTTAATTAATTTACTATGTAATTTTGTCATAAATGTTAATTTCATGTTCATTATGTCAAAAAGTGTGTTTGGAACCAAAAGAAGAATCTTCCAAAACCAGAAATGTTCTGAGGGATTCTTTCTTTTGGAATTTAATGAATTAACATCAATAAGAAACCCTAATCATGATCACAGAATGCAGTGTTTTTTAGTATTGAACGAATTGTACAGATATAGATATTTTTTTCTTAATGAATATAGTTGTTAATATGGACACAAAAGATAATTTCATAGTCATTGCAAGAAAAATAGTGCTTATAACAACAAAAGGAGCCTGATTCGCATGAAGGGAATAGAGAGCATTATTATTTATGAAATAAACCACTTCACATTACTACGAATAACAAACTGAGTTGAATGAGTTCGTTTGGTGATGAAACTAAAAATATTTAGATTTTCAATAGTGCATCGACATGTTTTTTTTTTAATTAATATACTATGTAATTTAGTCATAGATGTTAATCTCATGATCATTTCTTCAAAAAGTGTGCTTGGGACCAAAAGACAAGTCATCCAAACCAGAAATGTTTGGTGGGATTCTTTATTTTGGAATTCAACCAATTAACATCAATAAGAAACCATAATCATGATCACGAAATGCAGTGTTTGTTATTATTGAACGAATTGTATAGACATGGACGTTTTTTTCTTGATGAATATAGTTGTTAATATATCCACAAAAGATATTTTCATCATCATTGCAAGAAAAATAGTGCTTATAACAATGAATGGATCTTGATTCGCATGAAGGGAATAGAGAGCATTATTATTTAGGAAATAAACCACTTCACATTAGTGCGACAAGCAAACTAAGATGATTGAGTCCTTTTAGTGATGAAACTAAACAAATTTCGATTTTCAATAGTGCATCGACATGTTTTTTTTAATTAATATACTATGTAATTTAGTGATAGATGTTAGTCTCGTGATCATTGCGGCAAAAAGTGTGCTTGGGACCAAAAGACAAGTCATCTAAACCAGAAATGTTCGGAGGAAGCCAAATGATAATTTCATCATCACTGCAGGAAAAATAGTGCTTGAAACAACAAAAGGAGCTTAATTGGCATGAAGTGAATGAAAAGCATCATTATTTAGGAAATAAACCTCTTCGCATTAGTATGAAATGTAAATTATGATGAATAACTCCTTTGGCTGATGGAACTAAACACATTTAGATTTGTAAAAGTGCGTGGCCATGTCTGTTTTAATTAATTTACTATGTAATTTAGTCATAAATGTTAATTTCATGATCATTGTGTCAAAAAGTGTGTTTGGAACCAAAAGGTGAATCTTCCAAAACCAGAAATGTTCTGAGGGATTCTTTCTTAATTTCATGCAGTGTTTTTTAGTATTGAACGAATTGTATAGATATAGATATTTTTTTCTTAATGAATATAGTTGTTAATATGGACACAAAAGATAATTTCATCGTCATTGCAAGAAAAATATTGCTCATAACAACAAATGGATCCTGATTGGGATGAACGGAATAGAGAGCATTATTATTTAGGAAATAAACCACTTCACATTAGTACGAAAAGCAAACTAAGATGATTGAGTCCTCTTGGTGATGAAACTAAACAAATTTAGATTTTCAATAGTGCATCGACATGTTTTTTTAATTAATATACTATGTAATTTAGTCATTGATGTTAATCTCATGATCATTATGTCAAGAAGTGTGCTTGGGACCAAAACACAAGTCATCTAAACCAGAAATGTTCAGAGGGACACAAATGATAATTTCATAATCATTAGAAGAAAAATAGTGCTTGTAACAACAAAAGGAGCCTATTTGGCATGAAGTGAATGGAAAGCATCATTATTTAGGAAATAAACCACTTCACATTAGTATGAAATGTAAATTAAGATGAATGACTCCTTTGGTTGATGGAACTAAACACATTTAGATTTTCAAAAGTGCGTCAACATGTCTCTTTTAATTAATATACTATGTAATTCAGTCATAAATGTTAGTCTCATGATCATTGTGTCAAAAAGTGTGCTTGGGACCAGAAGACAAGTCATCTGAACCAGAAAAGTTCGGAGGAACACAAATGATAATTTCATAATCATTGGAGGAAAAATAGTGCTTGTAACAACAAAAGGAGCCTAATTGGCATGAAGTGAATGGAAAGCTTCATTATTTAGGAAATAAACAACTTCACATTAGTACGAAATGTAAATTAAGATGAATGACTTCTTTGGCTGATGGAACTAAACACATTTAGTTTTTCAAAAGTGCGTCAATATGTCTGTTTAATTAATATACTATGTAATTTAGTCATAAATGTTAATCTCATGATCATTGTGTCAAAAAGTGTGTTTGGAACCAAAAGGTGAATCTTCCAAAACCAGAAATGTTCTGAGGGATTCCTTATTTTGAAATTAAACCAATTAACATCAATAAGAAAACCTAATCAAGATTGTGGAACACAGTGTTTGTTATAATTGAATGAATTGTATAGATATGGACATTTTTTTCTTAATGAATATAGTTGTTAATATGGACACAAAAGATAATTTTGATAGTCATTGCAAGAAAAATAGTGCTTATAACAATAAAAGGAGCCTGATTGACATGAAGAGAATAGAGAGCATTATCATTTAGGAAATAAACCACTTCACATTACTACGAAAAGCAAACTGAGATGAATGAGTTCATTTTGGTGATGAAACTAAACACATTTAGATTTTCAATAGTGCATCGACATGTTTTTTTTAATTAATATACTATGTAATCTAGTCATAGATGTTAATCTCATGATCATTTCGTCAAAAAGTGTGTTTGAGACCAAAAGACAATCATCCAAACCAAAAATGTTCGGAGGGATTATTTATTTTGGAAATCAACCAATTAACATCAATAAGAAACCCTAATCATGATCACGAAACGCATTGTTTGTTAGTATTTAATGAGTTGTATAGATATAGACATTTTTTTCTTAATGAATATAGTTGTTAATATGGACACAAAAGATAATTTCATCGTCATTGCAAAAAAACTAGTGCTCATAACAACAAATGGATCCTGATTGGCATGAAGGAAATAGAGAGCATTATTATTTAGGAAATAAACCACTTCACATTAGTACGAAAGGCAAACTATGATGATTGAGTCCTCTTGGTGATGAAACTAAACAAATTTAGATTTTCAATAATGCATCGACATGTTTTTTTTAATTAATATACTATGTAATTTAGTCATAGATGTTAATCCCATGATCATTACGTCAAGAAGTGTGCTTGGAACCAAAAGACATGTCATCTAAACAAGAAATGTTCGGAGGGACACAAATGATAATTTCATAATCATTGGAAGAAAAATAGTGCTTGTAACAACAAAAGGAGCATAATTGGCATGAGGTGAATGGAAAGCATCATTATTTAGGAAATAAACCACTTCACATTAGTACGAAAATGTAAATTATGATGAATGTCTCCTTTGGCTGATGGAACTAAACACATTTAGATTTGCAAAAGTGCGTGGCCATGTCTGTTTTAATTAATATGCTCTGTAATTTAGTCATAAATGTTAATCTCATTATCATTGTGTCAAAAAGTGTGTTTGGAATCAAAAGGTGAATCTTCCAAAACCAGAAATATTCTGAGGGATTCTTTATTTTGGAATTCAACCAATTAACATCAATAAGAAACCCTAATCAAGATCATGGAACACAGTGTTTGTTAGTATTGAACGAATTGTATAGATATGGACATTTTTTTCTTGATGAATATAGTTGTTAATATGGACACAAAAGATAATTTCATAGTCATTGCAAGAAAAATAGTGCTTATAACAACAAAAGGAGCCTGATTCGCATGAAGGGAATAAAGAGCATTATTATTTATGAAATAAACCACTTCACATTACAACGAATAGCAAACTGAGATGAATTAGTTCGTTTGGTGATGAAACTAAAAACATTTAGATTTTCAATAGTGCATTGAAATGTTTTTCTTAATTAATATACTATGTAATTTAGTCATAGATGTTAATCTCATGATCATTGTGTCAAAAAGTGTGCTTGGGACCCAAAGACAAATCATCTAAACCAGAAATGTTCGAAGGGACACAAATGATAATTTCATAATCACTGCAGGAAAAATAGTACTTGTAACAACAAAAGGAGCCTAATTAGCATGAAGTGAATGAAAAGCATCATTATTTAGGAAATAAGCCTCTTCACATTAGTACAAAATGTAAATTATGATGAATGAATCCTTTGGCTGATGGAACTAAACACATTTAGATTTGCTACAATGCGTGGCCATGTCTGTTTTAATTAATATACTATGTAATTTAGTCATAAATGTTAATCTCATGATCATTATGTCAAAAAGTGTGTTTGGAACCAAAAGTTAAATCTTCCAAAACCAGAAATGTTCTGAGGGATTCTTTATTTTGGAATTCAACCAATTAACATCAATAAGAAACCATAATCGTGATCACGGAACGCAGTGTTTGTTAGTATTGAACGAATTGTATAGATATGGACATTTTTTTCTTGATGAATATAGTTGTTAATATGGACACAAAAGATAATTTCATCGTGAGAGCAAGAAAAATAGTGCTTATAACAACAAAAGGAGCCTGATTGGCATGAAGGGAATAGAGAGCATTATTATTTAGGAAATAAACCACTTCACATTACTACGAAAAGCAAACTGAGATGAATGAGTTCGTTTGGTGATGAAACTAAATACATTTAGATTTTCTATAGTGCATCGATATGTTTTTTTTAATTAATATACTATGTAATTTAGTCATAGATGTTAATCTCATGATCATTTCATCAAAAAGTGTGCTTGGGACCGAAAGACAAGTCATCTAAACCAAAAATGTTCGGAGGGAGACAAAAGATAATTTAATAATCATTTAAAGAAAAATAGTGCTTGTAACAACAAAAGGAGCCTAATTGGCATAAAGTGAATGAAAACCATCATTATTTGGGAAATAAACGTCTTCACATTAGTACAAAATGTAAATTAAGATGAATGACTCCTTTGGCTAATGGAACTAAACACATTTAGATTTTCAAAAGTGCATTGACATGTCTGTTTTAATTAATAGACTATGTAATTTAGTCATAAATGATAATCTCATGATCATTGTGTCAAAAAGTGTGTTTGGAACCACAAGAAGAATCTTCCAAAACAAGAAATGTTCTCAGCGATTCTTTATTTAGGAATTAAGCCAATTAACATCAAGAAGAAACCCTAATCATGATCATTGAACACAATGTTTGTTAGTTTTGAATGAATTGTATAGATATAGACATTTTTTTCTTGATGAATATAGTTGTTAATATGGACACAAAAGATAATTTCATCGTCATTGGAAGAAAAATAGTGCTCATAACAACAAATGGATCCTGATTGGCATGAAGGGAATAGAGAGCATTATTATTTAGTAAATAAACCACTTCACATTAGTGCAAAAAGCAAACTAAAATGATTGAGTCCTTTTGGTGATGAAACTAAACAAATTTGGATTTTCAATAGTGCATCGACATGTTTTTTTTAATTAATATACTATGTAATTTAGTCATAGATGTTAATCTCATGATCATTTCGTCAAAAAGTGTGCTTGGGAACAAAAGACAAGTCATCCAAACCAGAAATGTTCGGAGGGATTCTTTATTTTGGAATTCAACCAATTAACATCAATAAGAAACCATAGTCATGATCACGAAATGCAGTGTTTGTTAGGATTGAACGAATTGTATAGATATAGACATTTTGTTCTTGATGAATATAGTTGTTAATATGTACACAAAAGATAATTTCATTGTCATTGGAAGAAAAAGAGTGCTTATAATAATGAATGGATCTTGATTGGCATGAAGGGAATAGAGAGCATTATTATTTAGGAAATAAACCACTTCACATTAGTGCGAAAAGCAAACTAAGATGATTGAGTCCTTTTGGTGATGAAACTAAACAAATTTGGATTTTCAATAGTGCATTGACATGTTTTTTTTAATTAATATACTATGTAATTTAGTCATAGATGTTAATCTCATGATCATTGTGTCAAAAAGTGTGCTTGGGACCAAAAGACAAGTCATCTAAACCAGAAATGTTCGGAGGGACACAAATGATAATTTCACAATCACTGGAGGAAAAATAGTGCTTGTTACAACAAAATGAGCGTAATTGGCAAGAAGTGAATGGAAAGCATCATTATTTAGGAAATAAACTTCTTCACATTAGTACGAAATGTAAATTATGATGAATGACTCCTTTGGCTGATGGAACTAAACACATTTAGATTTGCAAAAGTGCGTGGCATGTCTGCTTTAATTAATATACTATGTAATTTAGTCATAAATGTTAATCTCATGATCATTATGTCAAAAAGTGTGTTTGGAACCAAAAGTTAAATCTTCCAAAACCAGAAATGTTCTGAGGGATTCTTTATTTTGGAATTCAACCAATTAACATCAATAAGAAACCATAATCGTGATCACGGAATGCAGTGTTTGTTAGTATTGAACGAATTGTATAGATATGGACATTTTTTTCTTAATGAATATAGTTGTTAATATGGACACAAAAGATAATTTCATCGTGAGAGCAATAAAAATAGTGCTTATAACAACAAAAGGAGCCTGATTGGCATGAAGGGAATAGAGAGCATTATTATTTAGGAAATAAACCGCTTCACATTACTACGAAAAGCAAACTGAGATGAATGAGTTCGTTTGGTGATGAAACTAAATACATTTAGATTTTCTATAGTGCATCGACATGTTTTTTTTAATTAATATACTATGTAATTTAGTCATAGATGTTAATCTCATGATCATTTCATCAAAAAGTGTGCTTGGGAACGAAAGACAAGTCATCTAAACCAAAAATGTTTGGAGGGAGACAAAAGATAATTTAATAATCATTTAAAGAAAAATAGTGCTTGTAACAACAAAAGGAGCCTAATTGGCATAAAGTGAATGAAAACCATCATTATTTGGGAAATAAACGTCTTCACATTAGTACAAAATGTAAATTAAGATGAATGACTCCTTTGGTTAATGGAACTAAACACATTTAGATTTTCAAAAGTGCATTGATATGTCTGTTTTAATTAATAGACTATGTAATTTAGTCATAAATGATAACCTCATGATCATTGTGTCAAAAAGTGTGTTTGGAACCACAAGAAGAATCTTCCAAAACAAGAAATGTTCTCAGCGATTCTTTATTTAGGAATTAAGCCAATTAACATCAAGAAGAAACCCTAATCATGATCATTGAACACAGTGTTTGTTAGTTTTGAACGAATTGTATAGATATAGACATTTTTTTCTTGATGAATATAGTTGTTAATATGGACACAAAAGATAATTTCATCGTCATTGGAAGAAAAATAGTGCTCATAACAACAAATGGATCCTGATTGGCATGAAGGGAATAGAGAGCATTATTATTTAGTAAATAAACCACTTCACATTAGTGCAAAAAGCAAACTAAAATGATTGAGTCCTTTTGGTGATGAAACTAAACAAATTTGGATTTTCAACAGTGCATCGACATGTTTTTTTTTTTTTAAATTAATATACTATGTAATTTAGTCATAGATGTTAATCTCATGATCATTTCGTCAAAAAGTGTGCTTGGGGGACAAAAGACAAGTCATCCAAACCAGAAATGTTCGGAGGGATTCTTTATTTTGGAATTCAACCAATTAACATCAATAAGAAACCATAGTCATGATCACGAAATGCAGTGTTTGTTAGGATTGAACGAATTGTATAGATATAGACATTTTGTTCTTGATGAATATAGTTGTTAATATGTACACAAAAGATAATTTCATTGTCATTGGAAGAAAAAGAGTGCTTATAACAATGAATGGATCTTGATTGGCATGAAGGGAATAGAGAGCATTATTATTTAGGAAATAAACCACTTCACATTAGTGCGAAAAGCAAACTAAGATGATTGAGTCCTTTTGGTGATGAAACTAAACAAATTTGGATTTTCAATAGTGCATTGACATGTTTTTTTTAATTAATATACTATGTAATTTAGTCATAGATGTTAATCTCATGATCATTGTGTCAAAAAGTGTGCTTGGGACCAAAAGACAAGTCATCTAAACCAAAAATGTTCGGAGGGAGACAAAAGATAATTTAATAATCATTTAAAGAAAAATAGTGCTTGTAACAACAAAAGGAGCCTAATTGGCATAAAGTGAATGAAAACCATCATTATTTGGGAAATAAACGTCTTCACATTAGTACAAAATGTAAATTAAGATGAATGACTCCTTTGGTTAATGGAACTAAACACATTTAGATTTTCAAAAGTGCATTGATATGTCTGTTTTAATTAATAGACTATGTAATTTAGTCATAAATGATAACCTCATGATCATTGTGTCAAAAAGTGTGTTTGGAACCACAAGAAGAATCTTCCAAAACAAGAAATGTTCTCAGCGATTCTTTATTTAGGAATTAAGCCAATTAACATCAAGAAGAAACCCTAATCATGATCATTGAACACAGTGTTTGTTAGTTTTGAACGAATTGTATAGATATAGACATTTTTTTCTTGATGAATATAGTTGTTAATATGGACACAAAAGATAATTTCATCGTCATTGGAAGAAAAATAGTGCTCATAACAACAAATGGATCCTGATTGGCATGAAGGGAATAGAGAGCATTATTATTTAGTAAATAAACCACTTCACATTAGTGCAAAAAGCAAACTAAAATGATTGAGTCCTTTTGGTGATGAAACTAAACAAATTTGGATTTTCAACAGTGCATCGACATGTTTTTTTTAATTAATATACTATGTAATTTAGTCATAGATGTTAATCTCATGATCATTTCGTCAAAAAGTGTGCTTGGGAACAAAAGACAAGTCATCCAAACCAGAAATGTTCGGAGGGATTCTTTATTTTGGAATTCAACCAATTAACATCAATAAGAAACCATAGTCATGATCACGAAATGCAGTGTTTGTTAGGATTGAACGAATTGTATAGATATAGACATTTTGTTCTTGATGAATATAGTTGTTAATATGTACACAAAAGATAATTTCATTGTCATTGGAAGAAAAAGAGTGCTTATAACAATGAATGGATCTTGATTGGCATGAAGGGAATAGAGAGCATTATTATTTAGGAAATAAACCACTTCACATTAGTGCGAAAAGCAAACTAAGATGATTGAGTCCTTTTGGTGATGAAACTAAACAAATTTGGATTTTCAATAGTGCATTGACATGTTTTTTTTAATTAATATACTATGTAATTTAGTCATAGATGTTAATCTCATGATCATTGTGTCAAAAAGTGTGCTTGGGACCAAAAGACAAGTCATCTAAACCAGAAATGTTCGGAGGGACACAAATGATAATTTCACAATCACTGGAGGAAAAATAGTGCTTGTTACAACAAAATGAGCGTAATTGGCAAGAAGTGAATGGAAAGCATCATTATTTAGGAAATAAACCTCTTCACATTAGTACGAAATGTAAATTATGATGAATGACTCCTTTGGCTGATGGAACTAAACACATTTAGATTTGCAAAAGTGCGTGGCATGTCTGCTTTAATTAATATACTATGTAATTTAGTCATAAATGTTAATCTCATGATCATTGTGTCAAAAAGTGTGTTTCAAACCAAAAGGTGAATCTTCCAAAACCAGAAATGTTCTGAGGGATTCTTTATTTTGGAATTCAACCACTTAACATCAATAAGAAACCTTAATCAAGATCATCGAACACAGTGTTTGTTAGTATTGAACGAATTGTATAGATATAGATATTTTTTTCTTGATGAATATAGTTGTTAATATGGACACAAAAGATAATTTCATCGTCATTGCAAGAAAAATAGTGCTTATAACAACAAATGGATCCTGATTGGCATGAATGGAATAGAGAGAATTATTATTTAGTAAATAAACCACTTCATATTAGTGCGAAAAGCAAACTAAGATGATTGAGTCCTTTTGGTGATGAAACTAAAGAAATTTAGATTTTCAATAATGCATCGACATGGTTTTTTTAATTAATATACTATGTAATTTAGTCATAGATGTTAGTCTCATGATCATTGCGTCAGAAAGTGTGCTTGGGACCAAAAGACAAGTCATCCAAACCAGAAATGTTCGGAGGGACACAAATGATAATTTCATAATCTTTGGAGGAAAAATAGTGCTTGTAACAACAAAAGGAGCCTAATTGGCATGAAGTGAATGGAAAGCATCATTATTTCGGAAATAAACAACTTCATATTAGTACGAAATGTAAATTAAGATGAATGATGCCTTTGGCTGATGGAACTAAAGACATTTAGATTTTTAAAAGTGCGTCGACATGTCTATTTAATTAATATACTATGTAATTTAGTCATAAATATTAATCTCATGATCATTGTGTCAAAAAGTGTGTTTGGAACAAAAAGGTGAATCTTCCAAAACCAGAAATGTTCTGAGGGATTCTTTATTTTGAAATTAAACCAATTAACATCAATAAGAAAACCTAATCAAGATCGTGGAACATAGTGTTTGTTATTATTGAACGAATTGTATAGATATGGACATTTTTTTCTTGATGAATATAGTTGTTAATATGGACACAAAAGATAATTTCATCGTCATTGCAAGAACAATAGTGCTCATAACAACAAAAGGATCCTGATTGGCATGAACTGAATAGAGAGCATTATTATTTAGGAAATAAACCACTTCACATTAGTATGAAAAGCAAACTAAGATGATTGAGTCCTCTTGGTGATGAAACTAAACAAATTTAGATTTTCAATAGTGCATCGACATGTTTTTTTTAATTAATATACTATGTAATTTAGTCATAGATGTTAATTTCATGATCATTTCGTCAAAAAGTGTGCTTGGGACCAAAAGACAAGTCATCCAAACCAGAAATGTTCGGAGGGACACAAATGATAATTTCATAATCATTGGAAGAAAAATAGTGCTTGTAACAACAAAAGGAGACTAATTGGCATGAAGTGAGTGGAAAGCATCATTATTTAGGAAATAAACCACTTCACATTAGTACCAAATGTAAATTAAGATGAATGACTCCTTTGGCTGATGGAACTAAACACATTTATATTTTCAAAAGCACGTCGACATGTCTCTTTTAATTAATATACTATGTAATTTAGTCATAAATGTTAATCTCATGATCATTGTGTCAAAAAGTGTGTTTGGAACAAAAAGGTGAATCTTCCAAAACCAGAAATGTTCTGAGGGATTCTTTATTTTGAAATTAAACCAATTAACATCAATAAGAAAACCTAATCAAGATCGTGGAACATAGTGTTTGTTATTATTGAACGAATTGTATAGATATGGACATTTTTTTCTTGATGAATATAGTTGTTAATATGGACACAAAAGATAATTTCATCGTCATTGCAAGAACAATAGTGCTCATAACAACAAAAGGATCCTGATTGGCATGAACTGAATAGAGAGCATTATTATTTAGGAAATAAACCACTTCACATTAGTATGAAAAGCAAACTAAGATGATTGAGTCCTCTTGGTGATGAAACTAAACAAATTTAGATTTTCAATAGTGCATCGACATGTTTTTTTTAATTAATATACTATGTAATTTAGTCATAGATGTTAATCTCATGATCATTTCGTCAAAAAGTGTGCTTGGGACCAAAAGACAAGTCATCTAAATGAGAAATGTTCGGAGGGACACAAATGATAATTTCATAATCATTGGAAGAAAAATAGTGCTTGTAACAACAAAAGGAGACTAATTGGCATGAAGTGAGTGGAAAGCATCATTATTTAGGAAATAAACCACTTCACATTAGTACGAAATGTAAATTAAGATGAATGACTCCTTTGGCTGATGGAACTAAACACATTTAGATTTTCAAAAGCGCGTCGACATGTCTCTTTTAATTAATATACTATGTAATTTAGTCATAAATGTTAATCTCATGATCATTGTGTCAAAAAGTGTGTTTAGGACCAAAAGACATATAATCCAAACAAGAAAAGTTCGTAGGGATTCTTTATTTTGGAATTAAACCAATTAACATCAATAAGAGACCTTAATCAAGATCATGGCCCCTAGTGTTTGTTAGTAGTGAATGAATTGTATAGATATGGACATTTTTTTCTTAATGAATATAGTTGTTATTAAGGGAGGGATTCTTTATTTTGGAATTCAACCAATGAACATCAATAAGAAATGCTAATTAAGTTCATGGACCCCAGTGTTTGTTAATATTGAATGAAGTCATGGTATAGATGGTTCATGAACATTTTTTTCTTGATGAATATTGTTGTTAATATGGATACTAAAGATAATTTCACAGTCATTGCAAGAAAAATAGTGCTTCTAACAACAAAAGGAGCCTGATTGGCATGAAGTGATTAGAAAGCTTCATTAATTAATATACTATGTAATGTAGTCATAAATGTTAATCTCATGTTCATTGTGTCAAAAAGTGTGTCTGGGACAAAAAGACTAGTCATCCAAACCAGAATTGTTCTTAGGGATTCTATTTTTTGGAATTCAACCAATTATCATATATAAGAAACCCTAATCGAGAACATGGACCTTATTGTTTGTTAGTATTGAAAGAATTGTATAGATATGGACGTTTTTTCTTGATTAATATATTTGTTAATAAGGAGACAAAAGACAATTTGATAGTCATTGCAAGAAAAATAGTGCTTGTAACAACAAAAGGAGCCAAATTAGCATGAAGTGAAAAGAAAACTTCATTATGTAGTAATTAAACCACTTCACATTAGTACAAAATGCAAATTAAGATGAATGACTCCTTTGGGTGATTGAACTAAACACATTTATATTTTTAATAGTGCGTCAACATGTTTGTTTTAATTAATATACTATGTAATTTAGTCATAAATGTTAATCTCATGATCATTGTGTCAAAAAGTGTATTTGTAACCAAAGAGGAGTCATCCAAACCAGAAATAAGGGAGGGGTTCTTCATTTTGGAATTCAACCAATGAACATCAATAAGAAATGCTAATCAAGATCTTAGACCCCATTGTTTGTTAATATTGAATTAATTGTATAGATATGGACATTCTTTTCTTGATGAATAGTGTTGTTAATACGGAGACAAAAGATAATTTCATAGTCAGTGCATGAAAAATATAGCTTATAACAACAAAAGGAGCCTGATTAGCATGAGGGAATATAAAGTCTCATTATTTAGGAAATAAATCACTTTAAATTAGTACAAAATGGAAAGTAAGATGAATGACTCCTTTGGATGATAGAGCTAAACACATTGAGATTTTCAATAGTGCTTCAACATATTTGTTTTAATTAATGTACTTTGTAATTTAGTCATGAATGTTAGTCTCATGATCATTGTGTCAAAAAGAGTGTTTGGAACCAAAGAGAAGTCTTCCAAACCAGAAATGTTCTTAGTGATTATTTATTTTGGAATTCAACCAATTAAGATAAAAAAGATACCCTAATCAAATCATGGACCCCAGGGTTTGTTAGTATTAAATGAATTGATCAGATATGGACTTTTTTTCTTGATGAATATAGTTGTTATTAAGGAAGGGATTCTTTATTTTGGAATTCAACCAATGAACATCAATAAGAAATGCTAATTAAGATCATGGACCACATTGTTTGTTAATATTGAATGAAGTCATGGTATAGATGGTTCATGAACATTTTTTTCTTGCTAAATATTGTTGTTAATATGGACACTAAAGATAATTTCACAGTCATTGCAAGAAAAATAGTGCTTGTAACAACAAAAGGAGCCTGATTGGCATGAAGTGATTAGAAAGCTTCATTAATTAATATACTATGTAATGTAGTCATAAATGTTAATCTCATGTTCATTGTGTCAAAAAGTGTGTTTGGGACCAAAAGACTAGTCATCCAAGCCAGAAATGTTCTGAGAGATTCTATATTTTGGAAATTAACCAATTATCATATATAAGAAACCCTAATCGAGAACATGGACCCCATTTTTTGTTAGTATTGAAAGAATTGTATAGATATGGACGTTTTTTCTTTATTTTGGAATTCAACCAATGAACTTCAATAAGAAATGCTAATCAAGATCATGGACCCTATTGTTTGTTAATATTGAATGAATTATATAGATATGGACATTTTTCTCTCGATGAATATTGTTGTTAATAAGGAGATAAAAGATAATTTCATAGTCATTGCAAGAAAAATAGTGCTTGTAACAACAACGGGAGCATGATTAGCATGAAGTGAATATAAAGTCTCATTATTTAGGTAATAAATCACTTCACATTAGTATGAAATGGAAAGTAAGATGAATGACTCCATTGGGTGATGGAACTAAACACATTTTGATTTTCAATAGTGCATCGACATGTTTGTTTTAATTAATATAGTATATAATTTAGTCATAAATTCCTGATCATTATGTCAAAAAGTGTGCTAGGAACCAAAGGACAAGTCATCCTAACCAGAAATGATGGGAGAGATTCATTATTTTGAAATTCTACGAATGAACATCTATAAGAAATGCTAATCAAGATCATGGACCCCATTGTTTGATAATATTGAATGAAGTCATGGAATAGATGGTTCATGGAAATTTTTTTCTTGATGAATAATTTAGTCATAAATGTTAATCTCATGATCATTTTCTCAAAAAGTGTATTTGTAACCAAAGAGAAGTCATCCAAACCAGAAATAAGGGAGGGGTTCTTCATTTTGGAATTCAACCAATGAATATCAATAAGAAATGCTAATCAAGATCTTAGACCCCATTGTTTGTTAATATTGAATGAATTGTATAGATATGGACATTCTTTTCTTGATGAATAGTGTTGTTAATACGGAGACAAAAGATAATTTCATAATCAGTGCATGAAAAATATAGCTTGTAACAACAAAAGGAGCCTGATTAGCATAAAGGGAATATAAAGCCTCATTATATAGGAAATAAATCACTTTAAATTAGTACGAAATGGAAAGTAAGATGAATGACTCCTTTGGGTGATGGAGCTAAACACATTGAGATTTTTAATACTGCTTCAACATATTTGTTTTAATTAATGTACTTTGTAATTTAGTCATGAATGTTAGTCTCATGATCATTGTGTCAAAAAGTGTGTTTGAAACCAAAGAGAAGTCTTCCAAACCAGAAATGTTCTGAGTGATTATTTATTTTGGAATTCAACCAATTAACATCAAAAAGATACCTTAATCAAATCATGGACCCCAGGGTTTGTTAGTATTGAATGAATTATATACATATGGACATTTTTTTCTTGATGAATATAGTTGTTATTAAGGGAGGGATTCTTTATTTTCGAATTCAACAAATGACCATCAATAAGAAATGCTAATTAAGATCATGGACCCCGTTGTTTGTTAATATTGAATGAAGTCATGGTATAGATGGTTCATGAACATTTTTTCCTTGATGAATATAGTTGTTACTATAGACACTAAAGATAATTTCATAGTCATTGCAAGAAAAATAGTAGTTGTAACAACAAAAGGAGCCTAATTGGCATGAAGTGAACATCAATAAGAAATGCTAATCAAGATCATGGTCCTCATTGTTTGAAACTATTGAACGTTGTCATGGAATAGATGGTTCATGGACATTTTTTTTTTATCAATAGAGTTGTTAATTTGGACATAAAAGATAATTTCATAATCATTATAAGAAAAATAGTTCTTGTAACAACAAAAGGAGCCGAATTAGCATGAAGTGAATAGAAAGCTTCATTATTTAGCAAATAAACCACTTCACATTAGTACGAAATGTAAATTAAGAAGAATGACTCCTTTGGGTAATTAAACTAAACACATTTATATTTTTAATAGTGCATCGACATGTTTCTTTTAATTAATATACTATGTAATTTAGTCGTAAATGTTAATCTCATGATCATTGTGTGAAAAAGTGTGTTTGGGACCAAAGGACAAGTCTTCCAAACCAGAAATGATCAGAGGGATTCATTTTTTTGAAATTCAATGAACGAATGTCAAAAAGAAATGCTAATCAAGATCATGCTCCCCATTTTTTGATAATATTGAATGAATTCATGGAATATATGGTTCATGGACATTTTTTTCTTGATGAATATAGTTGTTAATATGGACACAAAAGAAAATTTCATAGTCATTGCAAGAAAAATAGTGCTTGTAACAACAAAAGGGACTTGATTAGCATGAAGTGAATAGAAAGCTTCATTATTTAGCAAATAAACCACATCACATTAGTAGGCAACGCAAATTAAGAAGAATGACTCCTTTGTGTGATTGAACTAAACACATTTATATTTTCAATAGTGGGTCGACATGTTTCTTTTAATTAATATACAATGTAATTTAGTCATAAATGTTAATCTCATTATCATTGTGTGAAAAAGTGTATTTGGGACAAAAAGACAAGTCTTCCAAACCAAAAATGATCGGAGGGATTCGTTATTTTGAAATTCAACAAACGAACATCAATAAGAAATGCTAATCGAGATCATGGTCCCCATTGTTTGATAATATTGCATGAAGTCATGGAAATGATGGTTCATGGACATTTTTCTCTTGATGAATATAGTTGTTAATATGGACACAAAAGATAATTTCATATTCATTGCAAGAAAAATAGTGCTTGTAACAACAAAAGGAGCCTGATTGGCATGAAGTGAATAGAAAGCTTCATTATTCAGGAGATAAACTACTACACATTAGTCCGAAATGCAAATTAAGATGAATGACTCCTTTGAGTGATGGAACTAAACACATTTAGATTTTCAATAGTTCATCAACAAGTTTGTTTTAATTAATATACTATGTAATTTAGTCATAAATGTTAATCTCATGAACATTGCATCAAAAAGTGTGTTTAGGACTAAAAGACAAATCATCCAAACCAAAAATGTTCTGCGTGATTATTTATTTTGGAATTCAACCAATTAACATCAATAAGAAACCCTAATCAATATCATGGACCCCAGTGTTTGCTACTATTGAATGTATTGTATAGATGTGAACATTTTTTTCTGAATGAATATAGTTGTTATTAAGGGACGGTTCTTTCTTTTGGATTTCAACCAATGAACATCAATAAGAAATGCTAATTACTATCATGGACCCCATTGTTTGTTAATATTGAATGAAGTCATGGTATAGATGGTTCCTGAACATTTTTTCCTGATGAATATAGTTGTTAATATGGACACGAAAGATAATTTCATAGTCATTGCAAGAAAAATAGTGCTTGTAACAACAAAAGGAGCCTGATTGGCATAAAGTGATTAGAAAGCTTCATTATTTAGGAAATAAACCACTTCACATTAGTTCGAAATGCAAATTATGATGAATGACTCCTTTGGATGATGGAACTAAACACAATTATATTTTCAATAGTGCGTCGACATGTTTGTTTTAATTAATATTCTATGTAATTTATTCTTGAATGTTAATCTCATGATTATTGTGTCAAAAAGTGTGTTTGGAACCAAAGGGAAGTCCTCAAAACCAGAAATGTTCTGAGTGATTCTATATTTTGGAATTCAACCGATTAACATCAATAAGAAATCCTAATCAAGATCATGGACCCAGGGTTTTTTAGTATTGAATGTATTGTATTGATATGGATATTTTTTTCTTGATGAATATAGTTGTTATTAAGGTAGGGATTCTTTATTTTGGAATTCAACCAATGAACATCAATAAGAAATGCTAATTAAGATCAGGGACCTCATTGTTTGTTAATATTGAATGAAGTCATAGTATAGATGGTTCATGAACATTTTTTTCTTGATGAATATAGTTGTTAATATGGACACTAAAGATAATTTCATAGTCATTGCAAGAAAAATAGTGCTTGTAGCAACAAAATGAGCCTGATTGGCATGAAGTGAATAGAAAGCTTAATTATTTATGAAATAAACTACTTCACATTAGTCCGATATGAAAATTCAGATGAACGACTCCTTTGTGTGATGGAACTAAACACATTGAGATTTTCAATAGTGTGTCGACATGTTTGTTTTAATTAATATACTATGTATTGTAGTCATCAATGATAATCTCACGATCATTGTGTCAAAAAGTGTGTTTAGGACCAAAAGTCAAATAATCCAAATGAGAAATGTTCTGAGTGATTCTTTATTTCGGAATTCAACCAATTAACATCAGTAAGAAACCCTAATCAAGATCATAGACCCTAGGGTTTGTTAGTATTGAATGAATTGATCAGATATGGACATTTGTTTCTTGATGAATATAGTTGTTATTAAGGGAGGGATTCTTTATTTTGGAATTCAACCAATCAACATCAATAAGAAATGCTAATTAAGATCATGGACCCCATTGTTTGTTAATATTGAATGAAGTCATGGTATAGATGGTTCCTGAACATTTTTTTCTTGATGAATATAGTTGTTAATATGGACACTAAAGATAATTTCATACTCACTGCAAGAAAAATAGTGCTTGTAACAACAAAAAGAGCCTGATTGGCATGAAGTGAATAGAAAGCTTCCTTATTTACGAAATAAACTGCTTCACATTAGTCGGATATGCAAATTAAGATGAATGACTCCTTTGTGTGATGGAACTAAACACATTGAGATTTTCAATAGTCCATTGACATGTTTCTTTTAATTAATATACTATGTAATGTGGTCATAAATGTTAATCTCATGATTATTGTGTCAAGATTGTGTTTAGGACCAAAAGACAAATCATCCAAACCAGAAATGTTCTGAGTGATTCTTTATTTTGGAATGCAACCAATTAACATCAATAAGAAACCCTAATCAAAATCATGGCCCCCTGTATTTGTTAGTAGTGAATGAATTGTATCAATATCGACATTTTTTTCTTGATGAATATAGTTGTTATTATGGGAGGGATTCTTTATTTTGGAATTCAACCAATGGTCATCAATAAGAAATGCTAATTAAGTTCATGGACCCCATGGTATGTTAATATTGAATGAATTTATGACATAGATGGTTCATGAACAATTTTTTCTTGATGAATATTGTTGTTAATATGGACACTAAAGATAATTTCATAGTCATTGCAAGAAAACAAAAGGAGCCTGATTGGCATGAAGTGAGTAAAAAGCTTCATTAATTAATATACTATGTAATGTAGTCATAAATGTTAATCTCATGTTCATTGTGTCAAAAATGTGTTTGGGACTGATAGACTAGTCATCCAAACCAGTAATGTTATGAGGGATTCTATGTTTTGGAATTCAACCAATTATCATAAATAAGAAACCCTAATCAAGAACATGGACAACAATGTTTGTTAGTATTGAATGAATTGTATAGAGATGGACTTTTTTTCTTTATTAATATAGCTGTTAATAAGTAGACAAAAGACAATTTGATAGTCATTGCAAGAAAAATAGTGCTTGTAGCAACAAAAGGAGCCTGATTAGCATGAGGTGAAAAGAAAGCTTCATTATTTAGTAAATAAACCACTTCACATTAGTACGAAATGCAAATTAAGATGAATGACTCCTTTGGGTGATTGAACTAAAAACATTTATATTTTCAATAGTGCACCGACATGATTGTTTTAATTAATATACTATGTACTTTCGTCATAAATGTTAATCTCATGATCATATTGTCAAAAAGTGTATTTGGAACTGAAGAGAAGTCTTCCAAACCATAAATAAGGGAGGGATTCTCTATTTTGGAATTCAACCAATGAACATCAATAAGAAACGCTAATCAAGATCATGGACCCCATTGTTTGATAATATTGAATGAAGTCATCAAATAGATGGTTCATGGACAATTTTTTCTTGATCAATACAGTTGTTAATTTGGACACAAAAGATAATTTCATAATCATTACAGGAAAAATAGTTCTTGTAACAACAAAAGGAGCCTGATTTGCATGAAATGAATAGAAAGCTTCATTATTTAGCAAATAAACGACTTCACATTAGTACTAAATGCAAATTAAGATGAATGACTCCTTTGGGTGATTGAACTAAACACATTTAGATTTTCAATAGTGCATCGACATGTTTGTTTTGATTAATATACTATGTAATTTAGTCATAAATGTTAATCTCATGAACTTTGTGTCAAAAAGTGAGTTTAGGACTAAAAGACAAATAAGCCAAACTAGAAATGTTCTGCGTGATTATTTATTTTGGAATTCAACTAATTAACATTAATAAGAAACCCTAATCAAGATCATGGACACCAGTGTTTGCCAGTATTGAATGTATTGTATAGATATGGAAATTTTATTCTTGATGAATATAGTTGTTATTAAGGGAGGATTCTTTATTTTGGAATTCAACCAATGAACATCAATAAGAAATGCTAATTCAGATCATGGACCCCATTTTTCTTGGCTTGCATTTTGTTGAAATGTTTAGTGGGTTAATTCCTATATAATGGGGACTTTCCAATCACCTCATGCAAATGAGGTACCTTTTTTGTTACAAGAACTATTTTTCATGTAATGACGATGAAATTATCATTTGTGTTCATATTAACAACTACGTTCTTTGTGAAAACAATGTTCATGAACCGTCTATGCTCCAAATTCATTCAATTGCTAAAAATAATGGAGTCCATCATCTTGCTTAGCATTTCTTATGGATATTAATTGGTTGAATTCTAAGGAAAGGTATCTTTCCCATTGTTTCTGGTAGGCAAGGTCCCCGTTTTGGTTCCAAATCCTCTTTTTGATACAGTGATGAAAAAATTAACTTTTGTGGCTAAACTACATAGTACATTAATTAAAGCAAACAAGGCTAAATACCATTAAAACTCTAAATGTGTTTACTACCATCAGCCAACGGACTCATTCATCTTGTCTTGCATTTTGTACAAATTTTTAGTGGGCTAATTCCTAAATAATGGAGACTTTCTAATCACCTCATGCAAATGAGGTACCTTTTATGTTACAACCACTATTTTCATGTAATGACGATGAAATTATTATTTGTGTTCTTATTAACAACTACGTTCTTTGTGAAAACAATGTCCATGAACCATTTATGCTCCGAATTCATTCAATTGCTAAAACTAATGGAGTCCATCATCTTGCTTAGCATTTCTTATGGATATTAATTGGTCAAATTCCAAAGAAAAGTATATTTTCCATTTTTTTGGTATACAAGGCTCCTGTTTTGGTTCCAAACACTCTTTTTGATACAATGATCAAAAAAATAACTTTTGTGGCTAAACTATATAGTATATTAATTAAAATAAACAAGTCTAAATACCATTAAAACTCTACATGTGTTTACTTCTATCAACCAAAGGACTCATTCATCTTGGTTTGCATTTCGTACAAATGTTTAGTGGGTTAATTCCTAAATAATTGGACTTTCTGATCACCTCATGCACATTAGGCACCTTTTTTGTTATAGGCACTATTTTTCATGCAATGACAATGAAATTATGTTTTGTGTTCTTATTAACAACTATGTTCTTTGTGAAAACAATGTCCATGAACCATTTATACTCTGAATTCATTCAATTCCTACAAATCATGGAGTCCATAATCTTGCTTAGCATTTCTTATGGATATTAATTGTTTGAATTCCAAAGAAAAGTATATTATCCATCTTGTTTGGTACGCAAGGCTCCCGTTTTGCTTCCAAACACTCTTCTTAATACAGTGATCAAAAACTTAACTTTTGTGGCTAAACTACATAGTATATTAATTAAAAGAAAAATGTCTAAAAACCATTAAAATTCTAAATGTGTTTACTTCCATCAATTAAAGGACTCATTCATCTTGCTTTTCATTTCGTACAAATGTTTTGTGGGTTAATTCTTAAAAAATGGGACTTTCTGATCACCTCATGCAAATGAGGCATTTTTGTTGTTACAGGCACTATTTTTCACATAATGGCGATGAAAGTAGCTTTTGTTTTCTTATTAACAACTATGTTCTTCGTGAAAACAATGTCCATGAACCATTTGTACTCCGAATTCATTCAATTCTTGCAAATAATAGAGTCCATCATCTTGCTTAGCATTTTTTATGGATATTAATTGGTTGAATTCCAAAGAAAAGAATCTTTCCCATCATTTCTAGTAGGCAAGTCTCCCCTTGTGGTTCCAAACAATCTTTTTGATACAGTTATGAAAAAATTAACTTTTGTGGCTAAACTACATAATATGTTAATTAAAACAAACAAGTCTAAATACGCTTAAAACTCTAAATGTATTTACTTCCATCAACCAACAAACTCATTCATCTTGGCTTGCATTTTGTACATATGTTTTGTCGGTTAATTCTTAAATAATGGGACTTTCTGATCACCTCATGCAAATGAGACACTTTTTTGTTATAGACACTATTTTTCATGCAATGGCGATGAAATTATCATTTGTGTTCTTATTAACAACTATGTTCTTTGTGAAAACAATGTCCATGAACCATCTATACCACGAATTCATTCACTTCGCACAAATAATGGAGTCCATCATCTTGCTTAACATTTCTTATGGATATTAATTGTTTGAATTCCAAAGAAAATTATCTTTTCCATCTTTTTTGGTATGCAAGGCTCCCATTTTGGTTCCAAACACTCTTCTTGATACAGTGATCAAAAAATTAACTTTTGTGGCTAAACTAGATAGTATATTAGCAAAACAAACAAGTCTATACACCATTAAAATTCTAAATGTGTTTACATCCACCAACCAAAGGACTCATTCATCTTGCTTTGCATTTCGTACAAATGTTTAGTGGGTTAATTCCTAAATAATGGGACTTTCTGATCACCTCATGCAAATGAGGCACCTTTTTTGTTATAGCCACTATTTTTCATGCAATGGCGATGAAATTGTCTTTTGTGTTCTTATAAACAACTATGTTCTTTGTGAAAACAATGTTCATGAACCATCTATACTACGAATTCATTCACTTCGTACAAATAATGGAGTCCATCATCTTGCTTCACATTTAACATTTATTATGGATATTAATTGTTTGAATTCCAAAGAAAAATATCTTTTCCATATTTTTTGGTATGCAAGGCTCCCGTTTTGGTTGCAAGCACTCTTTTTGATACAATGATCAAAAATTAACTTGGTTGCTAAACTACATAGTATATTAATTAAAACAAACAAGTCTAAACACCATTAAAACTCTAAATGTGTTTACTTCCATCAACCATAGAACTCATTCATCTTGGTTTGCATTTCGTACAAATGTTTAGTGGCATCATTCCTAAATAATGGGGCTTTCTGATTACCTTATGCAAATTAGGCTCCTTTTTTCTTACAAGCATTATTTTTCATGCAATGACAATGAAATTATGTTTGGCGTTCTTATTAACAACAATGTTCTTTGTGAAAACAATGTCCAAGAACCATCTATACTGCGAATTCATTCAATTCGTACAAATAATGGATTCCATCATCTTGCTTATCATTTCTTATGGATATTAATTGGTTCAATTCCAAAGGAAAGTATCTTTCCCATTGTTTTTTGTTGGCATGGCTTTCCTTTTGGTTGCAAACACTCTTTTTGATACAGTGATCAAAAAATTAACTTTTGTTGCTAAACTACATAGTATATTAATTAAAACAAACAAGTCTAAACACCATTAAAACTCTAAATGTGTTTACTTCCACCAACCAAAGGACTCATTCATCGTGGTATGCATTTTGTACAAATGTTTAGTGGCTTAATTCCTAAATAATGGGACTTTCTAATCACCTTATGCAAATATGGCTCCTTTTTTGTTAGAAGTTGTATTTTTCATGCAATGACGATTAAATTATCTTTTGTGTTCTTATTACCAACTATGTTCTTTGTGAAAATAATGCCCATGAACAATCTATACTGTGAATTCATTTAATTCGTACATATAATGGAGTCCATCATCTTGCCTATTATTACTTATTGATATTATTTGGTTGAACTCCAAAGAAAAGTATCAATCCCACCGTTTATGATAGGCAAGGCTCCCCTTTTGGTTCCAAACACTCTTTTTGATATAGTGATCAAAAAATTAACATTTATGGATAAACTACATAGTACATTAATTGAAACAAACAAGTCAAAATACCAAGAAAACTCTAAATGTGTTTACTTCCATCAACCAAAGGACTCATTATTCTTGGTTTGAATTTCTTACAAATGTTTACTGGTTTAATTCCTAAATAATGGGACTTTCTAATTCCTTTGTTGTTACAAGCAACATTTTTCATGCAATGACGATGAAATTATCTTTGGTGTTCTTATTAAGAACTATGTTTTTTGTGAAAACAATGCCCAATACACATCTATACTGCTAATTCATTCAATTCATACAAATAATGGATTCCACCATCTTGCTTATCATTTCTTATGGATATTAATTGGTTAAATTCCAAAGAAAAGTATCTTTCCCATCGTTTTTTGTTGGCATGGCTTCCCTTTTGGTTACAAACACTCTTTTTGATTCAATGATCTAAAAATTAACTTTTGTTGCTAAACTACATAGTATATTAATTAAAACAAACAAGTCTAAACACCATTAAAACTCTACATGTGTTTACTTCCATCAACCAAAGGACTCATTCATCTTGGTATGCATTTTGTACAAATGTTTAGTGGCTTAAATCCTAAATAATGGGACTTTCAGATCCCCTTATACAAATGAGGCTCCTTTTTTGTTACAAGCAGTATTTTTCATGCAATGACGATGAAATTATCTTTTGTGTTCTTATTATCAACTATGTTCTTTGCGAAAACAATGCCTATGAACCATCTATACTGTGAATACATTCAATTCGTACATATAATGGAGTCCATCACCTTGCTTATTATTTCTTATTGATATTAATTGGTTAAACTCCAAAGAAAAGTATCAATCCCACCGTTTCTAATAGGCAAGGCTCCCTTTTTCGTTCCAAACACTCTTTTTGATACAGTGATCAAAAAATTAACATTTATGGATAAACTACATAGTACAATAATTGAAACAAACAAGTTAAAATACCATTAAAACACTAAATGTGGTTACTTCCATCAACCAAAGGACTCATTCATCTTCGTTTGAATTTTGTACAAATGCTTCGTGGCTTAATTCCTAAATAATGGGACTTTCTAATCACCTGATGCAAATGAGGCACCTTTTTCGTTACAAGTAGTATTTTTCAGGCAATGACGATGAAATTATCTTTTGTGTTCTTATTATTACCTATGTTCTTTGCAAAAACAATTCCTATGAACCATCTATACTGTGAATTCATTCAATTCCGACAATTCATGGAGTCCATCATCTTGCTTAGCATTTCTTATGGATATTAATTTGTTGAATTTCAAAGAAAAGTATCGTTTCCATCATTTCTGGTAGGCAAGGCTCTTATTTTGGTGCTAATCACTCTTTTTGATACACTGATCAAAAAATTAACTTTTGTGACTAAACTACACAATATATTAATTAAAACAAACAAGTCTAAACACCATCAAAACTCTAAATGTGTTTACTTCCATCAACCAAAGGACCCATTCATCTTGGTATGCATTTCATACAAATGTTTACTGGCTGAATTCCTAAATAATGGGACTTTTTGATCACCTTATGTAAATGACGCTCCTTTTTTGTTACAAGTAGTATTTTTCATGCAATGACGATGAAATTATCTTTGGTGTTCTTATTATCAACTATGTTCTTTGTGAAAACAATGCCCAAGATACATCTATACAGCTAATTCATTCAATTCATACAAATAATGGATTCCACCATCTTGCTTATCATTTCTTATAGATATTAATTGGTTGAATTCCAAAGAAAAGTATCAATCCCATTGTTTTTGGTAGGCAAGGCTTCCCTTTTATTTCCAAACACTATTTTTGATACACTAATCGAAAAAATAATTTTTGTTGCTAAACTACATAGTATATTAATTAAAACAAACAAGTCTAAACACCATCAAAACTCTAAATGTGTTTACTTCCATCAACCAAAGGACTCATTCATCTTGGTATGCATTTTGCACAAATGTTTAGTGGCTTAATTCCTAAATAATGGCACTTTTTGATCACCTTTTGCAACTGACGTTTCTTTTTTGTTACAAGTAGTATTTTTCATATCATGATGATGAAATTATCTTTTGTGATCTTATTAACAACTATGTTCTTTGTGCAAACAATGCTTAAGAAACATCTATACCGCGAATTCTTACAATTCGTACAAATAATGGATTCCACCATCTTGATTATTATTTCTTATAGATATTAATTGGTTGAATTCCAAAGAAAAGTATCAATCCCATCGTTTCTGGTAGGCAAGGCTCCCCTTTTGGTTCCTAACACTATTTTTGATACAGTGATAAAAAAATTAATATTTGTAGATAAACTACATTGTATATTAAATAAAACAAACAAGTCAAAACAGCATTAAAACTCTGAATGTGTTTACTTCCATCATCCAAAGGACTCATTCATCTTGGTTTGCATTTCGTACAAATGTTTAGAGGTTTAATTCCTAAATAATGGGACTTTTTGATCACCTCATGAAAATGAGGCTCCATTTTTGTTACAAGCAATATTTTTCATGCAATGATGATGAAATTATCTTTTGTGTTCTTATTAGCAACTATGTTCTTTGTGAAAACAACGTCCATGAACCATCTATACTCTGAATTCATTGAATTACTATAAATAATAGAGTCTATCATCTTGCTTAGCATTTCTTATGGATATTAATTGGTTGAATTTCAAAGAAAAGTATCTTTTCCATCGTTTTTGGTAGGCAAGGCTCCTATTTTGGTGCTAAACACTCTTTTTGATACACTGATCAAAAAATTAACTTTTGTGACTAACCTACACAGTATATTAATTAAAACAAACAATTCTCTCCATCAAAACTCTAAATGTGTTTACTTCCATCAACCAAAGGACTCATTCATCTTGGTATGCATTTCGTACAAATGTTTAGTGGCTGAATTTCTAAATAATGGGACTTTCTGATCACCTCATGCAAATGAGGCTCCTTTTTTCTTACAAGTAGTATTTTTCATGCAATGACGAAGAAATTATCTTTGGTGTTCTTATTATCAACTATGTTCTTTGTGAAAACAATGCTCAAGAACCATCTATACTGCGAATTCATTCAATTCATACAAATATTGGATCCCATCATCTTTCTTATCATTTCTTATGGATATTAATTGGTTGAATTCCAAAGAAAAGTATCTTTCCCATCGTTTTTTGTTCGCATGGCTTCCCTTTTGGTTTTAAACACTCTTTTTGATACAGTGATAAAAAAATTAACTTTTGTTGCCAAACTAAATAGTATATTAATTAAAACAAACAAGTCTAAACACCATTGAAACTCTAAATGTGTTTACTTCCATTAACGAATGGACTCATTCATCTTGGTATGCATTTTTTACAAATGTTTTGTGGGCTAATTCCTAAATAATCAGACTTTCCAATCACCTCATGCAAATAAGTGTCCTTTTTTGTTACTGGCAGTATTTTTCATGCAATGACGATGAAATTATCTTTTGTGTTCTTATTAACAACTATATTTTTTGGGAAATCAATGCCAAGAAACATCTATACTGCTTATTCATTCAATTAATACAATTAATGGATTCCACCATCTTGCTTATCATTTCTTATGGATATTAATTGGTTGAATTCCAAAGAAAAGAATCTTTCCCATCATTTTTTGTTCCTATGGCTTCCCTTTTGGTTGCAAACACTATTTTTGAATCAGTGATCAAAAAATTAACTTTTGTTGCTAAACTACATAGTATATTAATTAAAACAAACAAGTCTAAACACCATTATGACTCTAAATGTGGTTACTTCCATCAACTAAAGGACTCATTCATTTTGGTTTGAATTTTGTACAATTTTTTAGTGGCTTAATTCCTAAATAATGGGACTTTCAGATCACCTCATGCAAATAAGGGTCCTTTTTTGTTGCTTGCAGTATTTTTCATGCAATGACGATGAAATGATATTTTGTGTTCTTATTAACAACTATGTTCTTTGTGAAAACAATGCCCAAGAAACATCTATACTACTAATTCATTCAATTCGTACAAATAACGGATTCCACAATCTTGCTTATCATTTCTTATGGATATTAATTGGTTGAATTCCAAAGAAAAGTATCTTTCCCATCGTTTTTTGTTGGCATGGCTTCCCTTTTGGTTGCAAACACTCTTTTTGATACACTGATCAAAAAATTAACTTTTGTGACTAACCTACACAGTATATTAATTAAAACAAACAAGTCTAAACATCATAAAAAATCTAAATGTGTCTACTTCCATCAACCAAAGGACTCATTCATCTTGGTATGCATTTCATACAAATGTTTAGTGGCTGAATTCCTAAATAATGGGACTTTCTGATCACCTCATGCAAATGAGGCTCCTTTTTTGTTACAAGCAGTATTTTTCATGCAATGACAATGAAATTATCTTTTGTGTTCCTATTAACAACTATGTTCTTTTTGAAAACAATGCCCAAGAAACATCTATACTGCTAATTCATTCAATTCGTACAAATAATGGATTCCACCATCTTGCCTATCTTTTCTTATGGATATTAATTGGTTGAATTCAAAAGAAAAGTATCCTTCCCATCATTTTTTGTTGGCATGGCTTCCCTTTTGGTTACAAACACTCTTTTTGATACAGTGATCAAAAAATTAACTTTTGTTGCTAAACTACAGTATATTAATTAAAACAAACAAGTCTAAACACCATTAAAACTCTACATGTGTTTACTTCCATTAACGAAAGGACTCATTCATCTTGGTATGCATTTTGTACAAATGTTTAGTGGCTTAATTCCAGAATAATGGGACTTTCTGTTAACCTTATGCAAATGAGGCTCCTTTCTTGGTGCAAGCAGTATTTTTCATGCAATGACAATGAAATTATCTTTTGTGTTCTTATTATCAACTATGTTCTTTGTGAAAACAATGCCCATGAACCATCTATACTGTGAGTTCATTCAATTCATACATATAATGGAGTCCATCATCTTGCTTATTATTTCTTATTGATATTAATTGGTTGAATTCCCAAGAAAAGTATCAATCCCATCGTTTCTGCTAGGCAAGGCTCCTATTTTGGTGCTTAGCACTCTTTTTGATATAGTGATCAAAAAATTAACTTTTGTTGCTAAACTACATAGTATATTAATTAAAACAAACAAGTCTAAACACCATCAAAACTCTAAAAGTGTTTACTTCCATCAACCATAGGACTCATTCATCTTGGTATGCATTTTGCACAAATGTTTAGTGGCTTAATTCCAAAATAATGGGGCTTTTCGATCAGCTTTTGCAACTGAGGCTCCTTTCTTGTTACAAGTAGTATTTTTCATATAATGATGATGAAATTATATTTTGTGATCTTATTAACAACTATGTTCTTTGTGGAAACGATGCCCAAGAAAAATCTATACCGCTAATTCATTCAATTCGTACAAATAATGGATTCCACCATCTTGCTTATTATTTCTTATAGATATTAATTGGTTGAATTCCAAAGAAAAGTATCAATCCCATCGTTTCTGCTAGGCAAGGCTCCTATTTTGGTGCTAAACACTCTTTTTGATATAGGGATCAAAAAATTAACTTTTATTACTAAACTACATAGTATATTAATTAAAACAAACAAGTCTAAATACCATCAAAATTCTAAATGTGTTTACTTCCATCAACCAAATGACTCATTCATCTTGGTATGCATTTTGCACAAATGTTTAGTGGCTTAATTCCAACATAATGGGACTTTTTGATAACCTTTTGCAACTGAGGCTCCTTTTTTGTTACAAGTAGTATTTTTCATATAATGATGATGAAATTATCTTTTGTGATCTTATTAACAACTATGTTCTTTGTGAAAATGATGCCCAAGAAAAATCTATATCGCTAATTCGTTCAATTCGTACAAATAATGGATTCCACCATCTTGCTTATTATTTCTTATAGATATTAATTTGTTGAATTCCATAGAAATGTATCCTTTCCATCGTTTCTGGTAGGCAAGGCTCGTATTTTGATGCAAAACACACTTTTTGATACACTGATCAAAAAATCTACTTTTTTGACTAACCTACACAGTATATTAATTAAAACAAATAAGTCAAAACACCATCAAAACTCTAAATGTGTCTACTTCCATCAACCAAAGGACTCATTCATTTTCGTATGCATTTCATACAAATGTTTATTGGCTGAATTCCTAAATAATGGGACTTTCTGATCACCTCATGCAAATGAGGCTCCTTTCAAGTTACAAGCAGTATTTTTCATGCAATGATGATCAAATTATCTTTTGTGTTCCTATTAACAACTATGTTCTTTGTGAAAAAAATGCCCAAGAAACATCTATACTGCTAATTCATTCAATTCATATAAATAATGGATTCCACCATCTTGCTTATCATTTCTTATGGATATTAATTTGTTGAATTCAAAAGAAAAGTATCTTTCCCTTCATTTTTTGTTGGCATGGCTTCCCTTTTGGTTGCAAACACTCTTTTTGATTCAGTGATCAAAAAATTAACTTTTCTTGCTAAATTACATAGTATATTAATCAAAACAAACAAGTCTAAATGCCATTAAAACTCTACATGGGTTTACTTCCATTAACGAAAGGACTCATTCATCTTGGTATGCATTTTGTACAAATGTTTAGTGGCTTAATTCCTAAATAATGGGACTTTCTATCAACCTTATGCAAATGAGGCTCCTTTCTTGCTACAAGCAGTATTTTTCATGCAATGACAATGAAATTATCTTTTGTGTTCTTATTATCAACTACGTTCTTTGTGAAAACAATGCCCATGAACCATATAAAATGTGAGTTCATTCAATTCATACATATAATGGAGCCCATCATCTTGCTTATTATTTCTTATTGATATTAATTGGTTGAATTCCAAAGAAAAGTATCAATCCCATCGTTTCTGCTAGGCAAGGCTCCTATTTTGGTGCTAAACACTCTTTTTGATATAGGGATCAAAAAATTAACTTTTATTACTAAACTACATAGTATATTAATTAAAACAAACAAGGCTAAACACCATCAAAACTCTAAAAGTGTTTACTTCCATCGACCAAAGGACTCATTCATCTTGGTATGCATTTTGCACAAATGTTTAGTGGCTTAATTCCAAAATAATGGGAATTTTTGATCAGCTTTTGCAACTGAGGCTCCTTTTTTGTTACAAGTAGTATTTTTCATATAATGATGATGAAATAATCTTTTGTGATCTTATTAACAACTATGAACTTTGTGAAAAAAATGCCCACGAAACATCTATACCGCTAATTCGTTCAATACGTACAAATAATGGATTCCACCATCTTGCTTATTATTTCTTATAGATATTAATTGGTTGAATTCCAAAGAAAAGTATCAATCCCATCGTTTCTGGTAGGCAAGGCTCCTATTTTGGTGCAAAACACTCTTTTGGATACAGTGATCAAAAAATTAGCTTTTGTTGCTAAACTACATAGTATATTAATTAAAACAAACAAGTCTAAACACCATCAGAACTCTAAATGTGTTTACTTCCATCAACCAAAGGACTCATTCATCTTGGTATGCATTTTGCAGAAATGTTCAGTGGCTTAATTCCAAAATAATGGGACTTTTTGATCACCTCTTGCAACAGAGGCTCGTTTTTGGTTACAAGTAGTATTTTTCATATAATGATGATGAAATTAACTTTTGTGATCTTATTAACAACTATGTTCTTTGTGAAAACGATGCCCAAGAAACATATATACCGCTAATTCGTTCAATTCATACAAATAATGGATTCCACCATCTTGCTTATTATTTCTTATAGATATTAATTGGTTGAATTGCAAAGAAAAGTATCAATCCCATTGTATCTGGTAGGCAAGGTTCCTATTTTGGTGCTAAACACTCTTTTTCATAAAGTGATCAAAAAATTAGCTTTTGTTGCTAAACTACAGAGTATATTAATTAAAACAAACAAGGCTAAACACCATCAAAACTCTAAAAGTGTTTACTTCCATCAACCAAAGGACTCATTCATCTTGGTATGCATTTTGCACAAATGTTTAGTGGCTTAATTCCAAAATAATGGGACTTTTTGATCACCTCTTGCAACAGAGGCTCCTTTTTTTTTTACAAGTAGTATTTTTCATATAATGATGATGAAATTATCTTTTGTGATCTTATTAACAACTATGTTCCTTGTGAAAGCAATGCCCAAGAAACATCTATACCACTAATTCGTTCAATTCGTACAAATAATGGATTCCACCATCTTGCTTATTATTTCTTATAGATATTAATTGGTTGAATTCCAAACAAAAGTATGAATCCCATCGTTTCTGGTAGGTAAGGCTCCCCTTTTGGTTCCAAACAGTATTTTTGATACAGTGATAAAAAAACTAATATTTGTGGATAAACTACATAGTATATTAAATAAAACAAACCAGCCAAAACACCATTAAAACACTAAATGTGTTTACTTCCATCATCCAAAGTACTCATTCATATTGGTTTGCATTTCGTACAAATGTTTAGAGGTTTAATTCCTAAATAATGGAACTTTCTGATCACCTTATGAAAATGAGGCTCTATTTTTGTTACTAGCAATATTTTTCATGCAATGACGATGAAATTATCTTTTGTGTTCTTATTACCAAGTATGTTCTTTGTGAAAACAACATCCATGAACCATCTATACTCTGAATTCATTGAATTACTATAAATAATAGAGTCCATCATCTTGCTTAGCATTTCTTATGGATATTAATTGGTTGAATTTAAAAAAAAAAGTATCTTTTCCATCATTTTTGGTAGGCAAGGCTCCTATTTTGGTGCTAAACACTCTTTTTGATACACTGATAAAAAAATTAACTTTTGTGACTAACCTACACAGGACATTAATTAACAAAAAAACAAGTCTACCACCATCAAAACTCTAAATGCGTTTACGTCCATCAACCAAAGGACTCATTCAACTTGGTATGCATTTCGTACAAATATTTAGTGGCCGAATTCCTAAATAATGGGACTTTCTGATCACCTCATGCAAATGAGGCTCCTTTTTTGTTACACGCAGTATTTTTCATGCAATGACGATGAAATTATCTTTTGTGTTCTTATTATCAACTATGTTCTTTGTGAAAACAATGCCCATGAACCATCTATATTGTGAGTTCATTCAATTCATACATATAATGGAGTCCATCATCTTGCATATTATTTCTTATTGATATTAATTGGTTGAATTCCAAAGAAAAGTATCAATCACGTTGTTTTTGGTGGGCAAGGCTCCCCTTTGGTTTCCAAACATTATTTTTGATACAATGATCAAAAAATTGACTTTTGTTGCTAAACTACATAGTATATTAATTAAAATAAACAAGTCTAAACACCATCAAAATTCTAAATGTCTTTACTTCCATCAACCAAAGGACTTATTCATCTTGGTATGCATTTTGCACAAATATATAGTGGCTTAATTCTAAAATAATGCGACTTTTTGATAACCTTTTGCAATTGAGGCTCCTTCTTTGTTACAAGTAGCATTTTTCATATAATGATGATGAAATTATCTTTTGTGATTTTATTAACAACTATGTTCTTTGTGAAAACAATGCCCAAGAAAAATCTATACCGCTAATTCATTCAATTCGTACAAATAATGGATTCCACCATCTTGCTTATTATTTCTTATAGATATTAATTGGTTGAATTGCAAAGAAAAGTATCAATCCCATTGTATCTGGTAGGCAAGGTTCCTATTTTGGTGCTAAACACTCTTTTTGATATAGTGATCAAAAAATTAGCTTTTGTTGCTAAACTACAGAGTATATTAATTAAAACAAACAAGGCTAAACACCATCAAAACTCTAAAAGTGTTTACTTCTATCAACCAAAGGACTCATTCATCTTGGTATGCATTTTGCAGAAATGTTCAGTGGCTTAATTCCAAAATAATGGGACTTTTTGATCACCTCTTGCAACAGAGGCTCCTTTTTTTTTACAAGTAGTATTTTTCATATAATGATGATGAAATTATCTTTTGTGATCTTATTAACAACTATGTTCCTTGTGAATGCAATGCCCAAGAAACATCTATACCGCTAATTCGTTCAATTCGTACAAATAATGGATTCCACCATCTTGCTTATTATTTCTTATAGATATTAATTGGTTCAATTCGAAACAAAAGTATGAATCCCATCATTTCTGGTAGGTAAGGCTCCCCTTTTGGTTCCAAACAGTATTTTTGATACAGTGATAAAAAAACTAATATTTGTGGATAAACTACATAGTATATTAAATAAAACAAACCAGCCAAAACACCATTAAAACACTAAATGTGTTTACTTCCATCATCCAAAGTACTCCTTCATATTGGTTTGCATTTCGTACAAATGTTTAGAGGTTTAATTCCTAAATAATGGAACTTTCTGATCACCTTATGAAAATGAGGCTCTATTTTTGTTACTAGCAATATTTTTCATGCAATGACGATGAAATTATCTTTTGTGTTCTTATTAGCAACTATGTTCTTTGTGAAAACAACGTCCATGAACCATCTATACTCTGAATTCATTGAATTACTATAAATAACAGAGTCCATCATCTTGCTTAGCATTTCTTATGGATATTAATTGGTTGACTTTCAAAGAAAAGTATCTTCTCCATCGTTTTTGGTAGGCAAGGCTCCTATTTTGGTGCTAAACACTCTTTTTGATACACTGATCAAAAAATTAACTTTTGTGACTAACCTACACAATACATTAATTAAAAAAAAAAACAAGTCTACCACCATCAAAACTCTAAATGCGTTTACTTCCATCAACCAAAGGACTCATTCATCTTGGTATGCATTTCGTACAAATGTTTAATGGCTGAATTCCTAAATAATGGGACTTTCTGATCACCTCATGCAAATGAGGCTCCTTTTTTGTTACAGGCAGTATTTTTCATGCAATGACGATGAAATTATCCTTGGTGTACTTATTATCAACTATGTTCTTTGTGTAAACAATGCCGAAAAACCATCTATATTGCGAATTCATTCAATTCATGCAAATATTGGATTCCATCATCTTGCTTATTATTTCTTATAGATATTAATTGGTTGAATTCCAAAGAAAAGTATCAATCCCATCGTTTCTGCTAGGCAAGGCTCCTATTTTGGTGCTTAGCACTCTTTTTGATACAGTGATCAAAAAATTAACTTTTGTTGCTAAACTACATAGTATATTAATTAAAACAAACAAGGCTAAACACCATCAAAACTCTAAAAGTGTTTACTTCCATCAACCATAGGACTCATTCATCTTGGTATGCATTTTGCACAAATGTTTAGTGGCTTAATTCCAAAATAATGGGGCTTTTCGATCAGCTTTTGCAACTGAGGCTCCTTTCTTGTTACAAGTAGTATTTTTCATATAATGATGATGAAATTATATTTTGTGATCTTATTAACAACTATGTTCTTTGTGGAAATGATGCCCAAGAAAAATCTATACCGCTAATTCATTCAAATCGTACAAATAATGGATTCCACCATCTCGCTTATTATTTCTTATAGATATTAATTGGTTGAATTAAAAAGAAAAGTATCAATCCCATCGTTTCTGCTAGGCAAGGCTCCTATTTTGGTGCTAAACACTCTTTTTGATATAGGGATCAAAAAATTAACTTTTATTACTAAACTACATCGTATATTAATTAAAACAAACAAGGCTAAACACCATCAAAACTCTAAAAGTGTTTACTTCCATCGACCAAAGGACTCATTCTTCTTGGTATGCATTTTGCACAAATGTTTTGTGGGCTTAATTCCAAAATAATGGGACTTTTTTGATCACCTTTTGCAACTGAGGGGTCCTTTTTTGTTACAAGTAGTATTTCCATATAATGATGATGAAATAATCTTTTGTGATCTTATTAACAACTATGTTCTTTGTGAAAGCAATCCCAAGAAAAATCTATACTGCAAATTCGTTCAATTCCTACAAATAATAGATTCCACCATCTTGGTTATTATTTCTTATCGATATTAATTGGTTGAATTCCAAAGAAAAGTATCAATCCCATCGTTTCTGCTAGGCAAGGCTCCTATTTTGGTGCTAAACACTCTTTTTGATATAGGGATCAAAAAATTAACTTTTATTACTAAACTACATAGTATATTAATTAAAACAAACAAGGCTAAACACCATCAAAACTCTAAAAGTGTTTACTTCCATCGACCAAAGGACTCATTCTTCTTGGTATGCATTTTGCACAAATGTTTTGTGGCTTAATTCCAAAATAATGGGACTTTTTGATCACCTTTTGCAACTGAGGGTCCTTTTTTGTTACAAGTAGTATTTCCATATAATGATGATGAAATAATCTTTTGTGATCTTATTAACAACTATGTTCTTTGTGAAAGCAATCCCAAGAAAAATCTATACTGCAAATTCGTTCAATTCCTACAAATAATGGATTCCACCATCTTGGTTATTATTTCTTATCGATATTAATTGGTTGAATTCCAAAGAAAAGTATCAATCCCATCGTTTCTGGTAGGCAAGGTTCCCCTTTTGGTTCCAAACACTATTTTTGATACAGTGATAAAAAAAAACTAATATTTGTGCATAAACTACATAGTATATTAAATAAAACAAAACTAGTCAAAACACCATTAAAAACACTAAATGTGTTTACTTCCATCATCCAAAGGACTCATTCATCTTGGTTTGCATTTCGTACAAATGTTTAGAGGTTTAATTCCTAAATAATGGAACTTTCTGATCACCTTATGAAAATGAGGCCCCATTTTTGTTACTAGCAATATTTTTTCATGCAATGACGATGAAATTATCTTTTGTGATCTTATTAAAAACTATGTTCTTTGTGAAAACAATCCCAACAAACATCTATACCGCTAATTCGTTCAATTCCTACAAATAATGGATTCCACCATCTTGGTTATTATTTCTTATAGAGATAATTAATTGGTTGAATTCCAAAGAAAAGTATTAATCCCATCGTTTCTGGTAGGCAAGGTTCCCCTTTTGGTTCCAAACACTATTTTTGATACAGTGATAAAAAAACTAATATTTGTGCATAAACTACATAGTATATTAAATAAAACAAACTAGTCAAAACACCATTAAAACACTAAATGTGTTTACTTCCATCATCCAAAGGACTCATTCATCTTGGTTTGCATTTCGTACAAATGTTTAGAGGTTTAATTCCTAAATAATGGAACTTTCTGATCACCTTATGAAAATGAGGCTCCATTTTTGTTACTAAGCAATATTTTTCATGCAATGACGATGAAATTATCTTTTGTGATCTTATTAAAAACTATGTTCTTTGTGAAAGCAATCCCAACAAACATCTATACCGCTAATTCGTTCAATTCCTACAAATAATGGATTCCACCATCTTGGTTATTATTTCTTATAGATATTAATTGGTTGAATTCCAAAGAAAAGTATTAATCCCATCGTTTCTGGTAGGCAAGGTTCCCCTTTTGTTTCCAAACACTATTTTTGATACAGTGATAAAAAAAACTAATATTTGTGCATAAACTACATAGTATATTAAATAAAACAAACTAGTCAAAAACACCATTAAAACACTAAATGTGTTTACTTCCATCATCCAAAGGACTCATTCATCTTGGTTTGCATTTCGTACAAATTATATTTTGTGATCTTATTAACAACTATGTTCTTTGTGGAAACGATGCCCAAGAAAAAAATCTATACCGCTAATTCATTCAATTCGTACAAATAATGGATTCCACCATCTTGCTTATTATTTCTTATAGATATTAATTGGTTGAATTCCAAAGAAAAGTATCAATCCCATCGTTTCTGCTAGGCAAGGCTCCTATTTTGGTGCTAAACACTCTTTTTGATATAGGGATCAAAAAATTAACTTTTATTACTAAACTACATAGTATATTAATTAAAACAAACAAGGCTAAACACCATCAAAACTCTAAAAGTGTTTACTTCCATCGACCAAAGGACTCATTCTTCTTGGTATGCATTTTGCACAAATGTTTTGTGGCTTAATTCCAAAATAATGGGACTTTTTGATCACCTTTTGCAACTGAGGGTCCTTTTTTGTTACAAGTAGTATTTCCATATAATGATGATGAAATAATCTTTTGTGATCTTATTAACAACTATGTTCTTTGTGAAAGCAATCCCAAGAAAAATCTATACCGCAAATTCGTTCAATTCCTACAAATAATGGATTCCACCATCTTGGTTATTATTTCTTATCGATATTAATTGGTTGAATTCCAAAGAAAAGTATCAATCCCATCGTTTCTGGTAGGCAAGGTTCCCCTTTTGGTTCCAAACACTATTTTTGATACAGTGATAAAAAAACTAATATTTGTGCATAAACTACATAGTATATTAAATAAAACAAACTAGTCAAAACACCATTAAAACACTAAATGTGTTTACTTCCATCATCCAAAGGACTCATTCATCTTGGTTTGCATTTCGTACAAATGTTTAGAGGTTTAATTCCTAAATAATGGAACTTTCTGATCACCTTATGAAAATGAGGCTCCATTTTTGTTACTAGCAATATTTTTCATGCAATGACGATGAAATTATCTTTTGTGATCTTATTAAAAACTATGTTCTTTGTGAAAACAATCCCAACAAACATCTATACCGCTAATTCGTTCAATTCCTACAAATAATGGATTCCACCATCTTGGTTATTATTTCTTATAGATATTAATTGGTTGAATTCCAAAGAAAAGTATTAATCCCATCGTTTCTGGTAGGCAAGGTTCCCCTTTTGGTTCCAAACACTATTTTTGATACAGTGATAAAAAAACTAATATTTGTGCATAAACTACATAGTATATTAAATAAAACAAACTAGTCAAAACACCATTAAAACACTAAATGTGTTTACTTCCATCATCCAAAGGACTCATTCATCTTGGTTTGCATTTCGTACAAATGTTTAGAGGTTTAATTCCTAAATAATGGAACTTTCTGATCACCTTATGAAAATGAGGCTCCATTTTTGTTACTAGCAATATTTTTCATGCAATGACGATGAAATTATCTTTTGTGATCTTATTAAAAACTATGTTCTTTGTGAAAGCAATCCCAACAAACATCTATACCGCTAATTCGTTCCATTCCTACAAATAATGGATTCCACCATCTTGGTTATTATTTCTTATAGATATTAATTGGTTGAATTCCAAAGAAAAGTATTAATCCCATCGTTTCTGGTAGGCAAGGTTCCCCTTTTGGTTCCAAACACTATTTTTGATACAGTGATAAAAAAACTAATATTTGTGCATAAACTACATAGTATATTAAATAAAACAAACTAGTCAAAACACCATTAAAACACTAAATGTGTTTACTTCCATCATCCAAAGGACTCATTCATCTTGGTTTGCATTTCGTACAAATTATATTTTGTGATCTTATTAACAACTATGTTCTTTGTGGAAACGATGCCCAAGAAAAATCTATACCGCTAATTCATTCAATTCGTACAAATAATGGATTCCACCATCTTGCTTATTATTTCTTATAGATATTAATTGGTTGAATTCCAAAGAAAAGTATCAATCCCATCGTTTCTGCTAGGCAAGGCTCCTATTTTGGTGCTAAACACTCTTTTTGATATAGGGATCAAAAAATTAACTTTTATTACTAAACTACATAGTATATTAATTAAAACAAACAAGGCTAAACACCATCAAAACTCTAAAAGTGTTTACTTCCATCGACCAAAGGACTCATTCTTCTTGGTATGCATTTTGCACAAATGTTTTGTGGCTTAATTCCAAAATAATGGGACTTTTTGATCACCTTTTGCAACTGAGGGTCCTTTTTTGTTACAAGTAGTATTTCCATATAATGATGATGAAATAATCTTTTGTGATCTTATTAACAACTATGTTCTTTGTGAAAGCAATCCCAAGAAAAATCTATACCGCAAATTCGTTCAATTCCTACAAATAATGGATTCCACCATCTTGGTTATTATTTCTTATCGATATTAATTGGTTGAATTCCAAAGAAAAGTATCAATCCCATCGTTTCTGGTAGGCAAGGTTCCCCTTTTGGTTCCAAACACTATTTTTGATACAGTGATAAAAAAACTAATATTTGTGCATAAACTACATAGTATATTAAATAAAACAAACTAGTCAAAACACCATTAAAACACTAAATGTGTTTACTTCCATCATCCAAAGGACTCATTCATCTTGGTTTGCATTTCGTACAAATGTTTAGAGGTTTAATTCCTAAATAATGGAACTTTCTGATCACCTTATGAAAATGAGGCTCCATTTTTGTTACTAGCAATATTTTTCATGCAATGACGATGAAATTATCTTTTGTGTTCTTATTAGCAACTATGTTCTTTGTGAAAACAACGTCCATGAACCATCTATACTCTGAATTCATTGAATTACTATAAATAACAGAGTCCATCATCTTGCTTAGCATTTCTTATGGATATTAATTGGTTGAATTTCAAAGAAAAGTATCTTTTCCATCGTTTTTGGTAGGCAAGGCTCCTATTTTGGTGCTAAACACTCTTTTTGATACACTGATCAAAAAATTAACTTTTGTGACTAACCTACATAGTACATTAATTAAAAAAAAAAACAAGTCTACCACCATCAAAACTCTAAACGCGTTTGCTTCCATCAACAAAAGGACTCATTCATCTTGGTATGCATTTCATACAAATATTTAGTGGCTGAATTCCTAAATAATTGGACTTTTTGATCACCTCATGCAAATGAGGCTCCTTTTTTGTTACAAGCAGTATTTTTCATGCAATGACGATGAAATTATCCTTGGTGTACTTATTATCAACTATGTTCTTTGTGAAAACAATGCCCAAGAACCATCTACATTGCGAATTCATTCAATTCATACAAATATTCGATTCCATCATCTTGCTTATCATTTCTTATGGATATTAATTGGTTGAATTCCAAAGAATAGTATCTTTCCCATCATTTTTTGTTTGCATGGCTTCCCTTTTGGTTGCAAACACTCTTTTTGATACAGTGATCAAAAAATTAACTTTTGTTGCTAAACTAAATAGTACATTATTTCAAACAAACAAGCCTAAACACCATTAAAACTCTAAATGGGTTTACTTCAATTAACCAAAGGACTCATTCTTCTTGGTATACATTTTGTACAAATGTTTAGTGGGTTAATTCCCAAATAATCACACTTTCTAATCACCTCATGCAAATAAGGTTCCTTTTTTGTAACTGGCAGTATTTTTCATGCAATGATGATGAAATTATCTTTTGTGTTCTTATTTACAACTATGTTCTTGTTGAAAACAATGCCCAAGTAACATCTATACTGCTAATTAATTCAATTCGTACAAATAATGGATTCCACCATCTTGCTTATCATTTCTTATGGATATTAATTGGTTGAATTCCAAAGAAAAGTATCTTTCCCATCGTTTTTGTTGGCATGGCTTCCCTTTTGGTTGCAAACACTCTTTTTGATTCAGTGATCAAAAAATTAACTTTTGTTGCTAAACTACATTGTATATTAATTAAAACAAACAAGTGAAAACATCATTAAAATACTAAATATGTATACTTCCATTAACGAAAGGACTCATTCATCTTGGTATGCATTTTGTACATATGTTTAGTGGCTTAATTCCTAAATAATGGGACTTTCTAATCACCTCAAGCAAGTGAGGCTCCTTTTTCATTACAAGCAGTATTTTTCATGCAATGACGATGAAATTATCCTTGGTGTACTTATTATCAACTATGTTCTTTGTGAAAACAATGCCCAAGAACCATCTATACTGCGAACTCATTCAATTCGTACAAATATTGGATTCCATCATGTTGCTTATCATTTCTTATGGATATTAGTTCGTTGAATTCCAAAGAAAAGTATCTTTCCCATCGCTTTTTGTTCCCATGGGTTCCCTTCTGGTTGGCACCACTGTTTTTGATACAGTGATTCAAAAATTAGCTTTTGTTACTAAACTAAATAGTATATTATTTAAAATAAAACAAGTATAAACACCATTAAAACTCTAAATGTGTTTACTTCCATCAACCAAAGGACTCATTCATCTTGGTATGCATTTTGTACAAATGTCTAGTGGCTTAATTCCTAAATAATGGGACTTTCTGATTACCTCATGCAAATGAGGCTCCTTTTTTGTTACAAGCAGTATTTTTCATGCAATGATAATGAAATTATCTTTGGTGCTCTTATTAGCAACTATGTTCTTTGTGAAAACAATGCCCAAGAAACATCTATACTGCCAATTCATTCAATTCGTAGAAATAATGGATTCCACCCTCTTGCTTAACATTTCTTATCCATATTAATTGGTTGAATTCCAAAGCAAAGTATCTTTCCCATCATTTTTTTGTTGGCATGGCTTCCCTTTTGGTTGTAAACATTCTTTTTGATTCAGTGATCAAAAAATTGACTTTTGTTGCTAAACTACATAGTATATTAATTAAAACAAACAAGTCTAAACACCATTAAAACTCTGAATGTGTTTACTTCAATTAACGAAAGGACTCATTCATCTTGGTATGCATTTTGTACAAATGTTTAGTGGCTTAATTCCTAAATAATGGGACTTTCTATCAACCTTATGCAAATGAGGGTCCTTTTTTGTTACAAGCAGTATTTATCATGCAATGACAATGAAATTATATTTTGTGTTCTTATTATCAACTATGTTCTTTGTGAAAACAATGCCCATGAACCATCTATACTGTGAGTCCATTCAATTCGTACATATAAGGATTCCATCATCTTGCTTATTATTTCTTATTGATATTAATTGGTTGAATTCCAAAGAAAAGTATCAATCCCATTGTTTTTGGTAGGCAAGGCTCTCCTTTTGGTTCCAAACACTATTTTTGAAGCAGTGATCAAAAAATTAACTTTTGTTGCTAAACTACATAGTATATTAATTAAAACAAACAAGTCTAAATAACATCAAAACTCTAAATCTGTTTATTTCCATCAACCAAAGGACTCATTCATCTTGGTATGCATTTTGCACAAATGTTTAGTGGCTTAATTCCAAATTAATGGAACAGTTTGATCACCTTATGCAAATTAGGCTCCTTTTTTGTTACAAGTACTATTTTTCATGCAATGATGATGAAATTATCTTTTGTGATCTTCTTAACAACTATGTTCTTTGTGAAAACAATGCTCAAGAAACATCTATACTGCTAATTCATTCAATTCGTACAAATAATGGATTCCACCATCTTGCTTATTATTTCTTATAGATATTAATTGGTTGAATTCCAAAGAAAAGTATGAATCCCATCGTTTCTAGTAGGCAAGCCTCCCCTTTTGGTTCCAAATACTATTTTTGATACAGTGATAAAAAAAATTAATATTTGTGGATAAAATACATAGTATATTAAATAAAACAAACAAGTCAAAACACCATTAAAACACTAAATGTGTTTACTTCCATCATCCAAATGACTCATTCATCTTGGTTTGCATTTCGTACAAATGTTTAGTGGTTTAATTCCTAAATAATGGAACTTTCTGATCAGCTCATGAAAATGAGGCTACATTTTTGTTAGAAGCAATATTTTTCATGCAATGACGATGAAATTATCTTTTGTATTCTTTGTAAAAACAACGTCCATGAACCAACTATACTCTAAATTCATTTAATTCCTATAAATAATAGAGTCCATCATCTTGCATAGCATTTCTTATGGATATTACTTGGTTGAATTTCAAAGAAAAGTATTTTTTCCATCATTTTTGGTAAGCAAGGCTCCTATTTTGGTGTTAAACACTCTTTTTGATACACTGATCAAAAAATTAACTTTTGTGACTAACTTACACAGTATATTAATTAGAACAAACAAGTCTAAACACCATCAAAACTATAAATGTGTTTACTATCATCAACCAAAGGACTCATTGATCTTGGTATGCATTTTGTACAAATGTTTAGTGGCTGAATTCTTGAATAATGGGACTTTATGATCACCTCATGCAAATGAGGCTCCTTTTTTGTTACAAGCAGACAATGACATTATCTTTAGTGTTCCTATTAACAACTATGTTCTTTGTGAAAACAATGCCCAAGAAACATCTATACTACTAATTCATTCAATTCGTACAAATAATGGATTCCACCATCTTGCTTATCATTTCATATGGATATTAATTGGTTGAATTCAAACGAAAAGTTTCTTTCCCATCACATTTTGTTGGCATGGATTCCCTTTTGGTTGCAAACACTCTTTTTGATACAGTGATCAAAAAATTAAATTTTGTTGCTAAACTAAATAGTATATTAATTAAAACAAATAAGTATAAACACCATTAAAACTCTAAATGTGTTTACTTCCACTAACGAAAGGACTAATTCATCTTGGTATGCATTTTTTACAAATGTTTAGTGGGTTAATTCCTAAATAATCACACTTTCTAATCACCTCATGCAAATAAGTGTCCTTTTTTGTTACTGGCAGTATTTTTCATGCAATGACGATGAAATTATCTTTTGTGTTCTTATTAACAACTATGTTTTTTGCGAAAACAATGCCCAAGAAACATCTATACTGCTCATTCATGCAATTCGTACAAATAACGGATTCCACCATCATGCTTATCTTTTCTTATGGATATTAATTGGTTGAATTCCAAAGAAAAGTATCTTTCCCATCGTTTTTTGTTGGCATGGCTTCCCTTTTGGTTGCAAACACTCTTTTTGATTCAGTGATCAAAAAATTAACTTTTGTTGCTAAACTACATAGTATATTAATTAAAACAAACAAGTCTAAACACCATTAAAACTCTAAATGTATTTACTTCCGTTAATGAAAGGACTCATTCATCTTGGTATGCATTTTGTACAAATGTTTAGTGGCTTAACTCCTAAATAATGGGACTTTCTAATCCCCTTATGCAAATGAGGCTCCTTTATTGTTACAAGCAGTATTTTTCATGTAATGACGATGAAATTATCTTTTGTGTTCTTATTATCAACTATGTTATTTGTGAAAACAATGCCTATGAACCATCTATACTGTGAATACATTGAATTCGTACATATAATGGAGTCCATCACCTTGCTTATTATTTCTTATTGATATTAATTGGTTGAACTCCAAAGAAAAGTTTCAATCCCACCGTTTCTGATTGGCAGGCTCCCCTTTTGGTTCGAAACACTCTTTTTGATACAGAGATAAAAAAATTAACATTTCTGGATAAACTACATAGTACATTAATTGAAACAAACAAGTCAAAATACCATTAAAACTCTAAATGTGGTTACTTCCATCAACCAAAGCACTCATTCATCTTGGTTTGAATTTTGTACAAATGTTTAGTGGGTTAATTCCTAAATAATGGGACTTTCTGATCACCTCATGCAAATAAGGTTCTTTTTTTGTTACTAACAATATTTTTCAGGCAATGACGATGAAATTATCTTTTGTGTTCTTATTAACAACTATGTTCTTTGGTGAAAAATGCAAATGCCCAAGAAACATCTATACTGCTAATTCTTTCAATTCGTACAAAGAATGGATTCTACCATCTTGCTTATCATTTCTTATGGATATTAATCGGTTGAATTCAAACAAAAAGTTTCTTTCCCATCACTTTTTGTTGGCATGGCTTCCCTTTTGGTTACAAACACTCTTTGAGATACAATGATCACAAAAAATTAAATTTTGTTGCTTAAACTATAATAGTATTATTAATTAAAACAAATCATAAGTATAAACACTGCCATTAAAAACTCTAAAAGATGTGTTTACTTCCACTAACGAAAGGGACTAATTTCAACTTGGTATGCATTTATTTACAAATGTTTTAGTGGGTTAATTCTTAAATAATCATGTGACTTTCTAATCACCATCATGCAAATAAGTGTCCCATTTTTTGGTTACTGGCAGTAATTTTTCATGCAA